>CM062296.1:564589619-564713521 GCA_031216915.1 Pictodentalium vernedei
AACATTAAAAGATTCTGACTGGTGGTTCTGAAGAAGATTTTTAGAGAATATTCCCCATATTGCCCTATGTTAAAAATTTGGGCTACCCCCCCCCCCCCCCCCCCCCCCCCCCCCCCCCCCCCCCCCAATTTTTTTACCATTCAATTCTACTGGTCCTAAGGATACTTCATTCTCCAAATAACAGCTCTCTGTTCTGTGTGGTTTGGGAAATATGGGCATTTGAAAATATTTCTATTTTTAGCTCCAGAGTTCCCATGGGGATGCAGGTATTTTTTTTTTTTTTGGAGTCAAGTACTTATGACCCAATAATACCACATACCAAAATTGGTTCAAATCGGACCATCAGTTCAGAAAAATAGAAATTTTGGGCGGGGCCAAAAATCTTACCCCTCCCATTACAAAGCCAAATATTGCTTCACGAACTTCGTTTGAACAAACTTGATTCTACACCTCAAAAGGAAGTTCAATAGCAAATATCAGGTCATTGTACACACTGGTTCATGATTAGAAGATTTTAAAAATATTTTGGAGCATTTTTCCCCACTCCCTCCCTATGGGGCTGAGCATGTTGAGTTGAACAAAAATACAATGCCCCTCAGGACCATCACTCACACCAACTTTCACTTGATTTGGCCCAGTGGCTTTGGAGAAGACCAAAACATGGTGTTGACAGACGGACGACGAGCGATCCCAGTGGCTTTGGAGAAGTCCAAAACATGGTGTTGATGGACGACGTATGGATGGACAGACGGACGGACAGACGGACAGATGGACGGACGGACGGACGGGATGGACGACGAGCGATTAGATTAGCTCAGCTTGACTTTGTCAAGATGAGCTAAAAATAAATACAGAAGATATAAATTATGGTAGAATTATGTTCCACAGGTGTACGTACGAAGCATCCGTGTTTTGATATTTTGTTGTGAGAATTAACATGATATATGAGTGAAACTGTGTTCAACAGAAGGCAGAAATATTTGGAAATACAGATGCTAATTTTACTTTCCCGCTATTTTTGCTATTACACACCACTCCACTCAAACATCTTACAAGCATAAATATCTAGATTTTAAGATTTCTTGCCTGATATTCCCAAAATCAGGCATATGGAATTAACATGGTCGGAGATGGAAGACTGAATTTTTTTTTTTTTTTTTTTTTTTTTTTTTTTTGGGGGGGGGGGGGGGGCACTGGATTGGGGTTGCAGTGTGCTGAAGCATATTCCATGTCGATGGTGTGTACGCCTTCAACCCTGCTTGTGTGGAGTTAGTAGCTCTGGCAGTTACTCGCTCCGATCAGTGTTTCACCGGGTTTTCCTGCCTCCCCCATAAAACTGTCCGACATTGGCTTTCGAAAGTGTCGGTGCACCCCAGAAAACAGATAAATAAATAAATCAATGAAAAAAATAAATAAATGTCACTCCATGGGTGCAAAAACAAAATTTCCGAAGGAACCTAAAGTATGCTGGTCGACCATGATTGGCTGATCAATTAGATTCGACGCGACGGTGATGTGTCTGTATATTTCAAAACTTCTCCGTGTCACATCAGCGACGGATTTAATACAATTAGATTCGACACGTCAAAAATCTGTCGTCTATTTCCAGCCTCAACGACGCGACTTCTATGAAGAGTCAACTCCTAAAATCCCTGTAGACTAATCGGACAGTCTTTCGCAAGTAATGGGTTAATATTGAGATGATAGTACAGCCATCGCCACATTTTCCCTAGGATAGCACGATATTTTCATAGCAATGATGCGTCAGTCGGTCATAATTTTACCAGTCCAAAGAGTCAATACAGAAATACTCAGAAAACATCTCATCCTGGCAACATTGTGTCAAGGTTGTTTTGTGATAGTCACTCTACGGGCATGTAGTGCTCGAGAATATTATTTTTAAAATCTCTAAATTTGCAATATAATTTCACTGATAAACATTTTTAACCACTAAAATTTAACTGACCCATCTCGATGTTGATGATGAAATCAATGTCTTCATGGGAATGGCAAGGAGGGGTTGACATAGGCATACAGGGCTCTTAATCTTTTTAGAAAGAGGGGGTATAATGTATATCTATATTGCTGTGATGTAACTGCAGATGGCAGGTCGTTTATTTAGCATATAAACAGCACAGGTCCTAGCATCGTGCCTTGTGGTATGCCAGATTCAACTGGAACACTGGTAGAGAAATCTCCGTCAAATGTCATTCTCATATGTCGCTTCGTTAAAAAGGTTTTTACTCAGTTCAGAATAGACTAAGTGATACTGTAGTTGTACAGTTTGTGGAGGAGACGCTTGTGTGGTACTGTGTCAAAAACCTAAACAAGAGGCCTGCATTGCCAAGTGATGCTAATCCCCCCCCCCCCTCCCCCCCCAATTGTTGGGGCATAGGTGGTTTTTTCCCCCGCATAAAATCACTCTAAATCGGGGCCAAACTCCATGTAATCACTCTAAATCCTTCAAAATGCATTTTGGGGCAAAGAAAAAAATTGGCTAATTGACAGGGGGAGGGGGGAGGGGGAGGGGGTGTCACAGGGGTCAAATATTTTTTTTTCCCCTGGGAGGAGGATGGGATGGATTGTTAAAGGAGCCAATTTTTTTTTCTGCATGTGTTACTCTAACTCCTTCAAATGTATTTTGGAGAAAACAAAAAATTGCCTTACTAATGGGGAGAGGGGGGGGGGGGGAGGGGAGGGTGCAGGGCAATAACTCCGACAATTTTCATCGGATAACGGTGGTTACTGAACTTGAGGTAGACATTGTTTCCAAAGAGATATATACCCAAAAGATTTGATATTTGGTTACTGATGATTAAGTTATTCCATAAACAAGCATTAAACAATATTTTTTAAACAAAGTGCAATAACTCCCATAATTTTCATCAGATATCGCTGGTCAGCAAACTTGACGTAGACATTGTTGCTATAGAGACATATATACCAAAAAGAATTGAAATCCATTAACTTCTGTTCAAGTTATGACATTAGCAAGCATCGCATGATAATTTTTATTAAACAAAAGGTCATAATTTTCATTGGATATCGCTGGTCATCAAACTTGATGTAGACATTGTTGCTATAGAGGGATATACCAAAAGGAATTGAAATCTGTTAACTATTGTTAAAGTTATGCCATAAGCAAACTTTAGATGGATGGATGGATGGATGGATGGATGGATGGATGGATGGATGGATGGATGGATGGATGGACGGACAGAGGTCATTGTCATTGCTATATCCCTCGCATTCGGAGGATAATAACAGAAGACTGGTTGTGAAACTGAGCATTTACACTGGACGAATCATCCCGATATTTTGGGGCGTATCATCCTGGCTTTGATTTTGGGGCAAAACATCCTCGGCAAACTCTTTTGGGGACAAAACATCCAGTAACCATCCCGGGGTAAATTGGGGGTGGGGTAGGGAAGGGGAGTCCAAGGATTTGCCCACCATGCTACTGTCTCATTTTGCTACACCAATACCCTCAGCATAGGTCAATTACAAACAACACATACACTTGGAAGTCTCCAGTAATTTCCAATGTCAAGTCAGGTAAGTATGATGGCTCCATGAGAAATTATGGCCGAAGTCAGGATGCTCTCCTAGTTGAATCGTTACTCGCCAATTTTATTGACCAATTTCAATAGTTTATTCCCTCACTCAAACTACTTTTAACTGGTAGAGTGCTGAAAGCCCATATCTGAGTTTACTCCAGAGTGTAGGTACTGCAACTCAAAGGCTTCAAATTAAGTGAATGTCCTTCATATTATCTTTGAATCTAAATTATTCAGTCCATATGGATTTTCCCTTGTTACAATTTATGGGAGAGTGCCTATAGGCACTCTCCCATAAATTGTAACATGGCAAAGAGTTGTGAACAAATTTTGATGACTAAAAGTAATTCAGCACTCTACCAGTTAAAGGCGAAACTATTCTGGAACAAAGGTTTCTCCATGCCTTTCAGTGTTTTAGGCACAAGATCCACTGAAACGTTGGGCAAACATCTTGTAAATACAGTTATATTACATGAGAATAATAATTATGCAGTGTGCTGCGAATTAGTCGCCTCAACTCGATTTTCGGCCAGTGACTAGTCGACTCAAAACATTCAGGAGTCATTTCAACACTATTTGTGACAAATGAACACTTACAATTGTATAAGCAACTAGAGCTATCGCTGAGAACAATGCATATCCCCAATGCAGTGCTGGACACAAGACAGAGTTCTGGACCTTTGAACAGGCACTTCAAGGAATTGGCAATGGCTGATTTGCACAAAATGAACTGACAGGTGGGAGGCAGCATAGTAGCATACCAATGGTACCATATTTAGTTGAATTTAAAGAACTTGCTTCACAGCAGAAACACACATTTGATACATAGAGGATCTCAAATAAGTTCCCGTTTAATATTGAAATTTAGGAAACGAGTCAAGTAGATTTCATTTGCAACGAGCTTTAGCGAGTTGCAAATGAAATCTAGTTGATGAGTTTCCTAAATTTCAATATTAAACGGGAACGAGTTCGAGATTCTTTTTATCACATAATCCGATATTGTCAGTTTTTGCCGGTGTTAACTACTAAAAACGAACAAATAACTCTGTACAGCCTTCTTGTTGCGATTCTGGCTGTGACGCTGTGCTCTCATATTGTGTACGCTGCAGAAAATAGTTCCTAATAAACTCACTACATTCTTCAAATTTGCAGCATGCTTTCATCACGAAAATATAAAATTTCAATATTCCACCACATAAGGATTTAATAACAATAAATAACACCTTTTAATGCAACAATATTTCATAAAAATCCCTTTGTGTCAATCGCTGTCAGAATCTGTTTCTATAACAACTCGTCCGAGGCTTTGCGAAGTTTGGTAATTCAGCTGATTCAGTCGGGAATTTTCGCTCACATGCATGGTGTACGTGGACTTCAAAATGACCACCGTGTATGTTGTTGTTAGAAAAGATTGAGTTTATTGTACCGTGGAGCTGCATTGAGCATTTGTTATCATTGGAACTATTGTTATTATTCACTGACAATACTGGAATTTGGTTTAAACATGTGCTTTCTGAGGGAGGATAATTCAAAACTGGTGGAACTTCAGGTACATTTGAACTGGAGAGAACACATGATATTTTCTGATGTTGAAATTCATTTAGGGTGGAATAATTGTTCACTAATTGAATATTGCGATGTCCGCTGATTTGAACAATGTGGTTTGTTGGTATATTTCTATCATTCAACTTTTGTATCATGTGCTTTCTGGCACTATGGTTTGACAATTTTTTGTCAGTGGTTGCGATACCAGCGGCTGTCGTCATTCTTCTCATCAAAGAGCCAAGTTTGTTCACACCAATTGGTTGCCGCTTGAACCAACATTCACCAGATTTAGGAATTCCAGTGTGTGTTGCAATATAAAAGGGATGATCTGCATCACAGAAGTCTTTTGGTCGCTTACTTGAAAATGTCTTATAAATTTCTACTATACATTTTTCAGGCTCAGCTGTATTTGCCCACAACTTAGGTTTCACGCAACGCACATCTCTTGGATTTGACCCAGTTCTAGTTTTTGTTTGGCGTTCATTGAATTCAAGATATGCACCTTGGTTGAACTCTTCACAAAGTTTAATATCACCCCAGCACATTTCATGATGTTCAGATGTACCACGCAGACCAAAGTGAATTGTGAAATAAAACCACAGGGTATTTATAATGCTTTGTGGTGTTGACGATCCAAACTGACCAGTTTCCCAGAGAATTTTTATTTCATCATCTGATATTGGCTGAGCTTTATTTGGTAGATTCCCTTTCCCATCGCGCTTCAAGGCCATTTGTTTACATTTTAAGACATCTCGGACCTGGCAAAATTCCACACTGTTAATTATGCTGTACCCATACCTTTGCCTCCGAAGTTGGCGATCAAAACTGGAGATAAACCCCCGGAGAGTAGTGGGCTCATACTCAGAACCGTCAGCTTTACGAATACTGATGAGAAATTTACACAACAATTCAGAAAGTTCACTGGGAGGAATTTCATGGATTACACGTTTATCATTGTTGTTTGAATGCTCAAGGTAAGCATAGAACAGTTTCAAGTCATAAAATGTTTTTGAAGCAGTGTTCCTATTACTCTGCATTGATATAAATTCATCAATATTACTTTCAGCAGCAGCAAATCTATTATATTCACTGGTCTCAACATTGACACTGTTACTTGATGTCTGCTGTATCGACTCGGCTTCAGTACATGGGTTATGAATGAGAGTTAACCTTTCAGGTTGAATATCTACAATAAAGTCAATTCCTTCAATTTTCACTGTGATGTAAACATCAGCACCATGATTTGTTTGCCCAAGTACTCTTCCCTGGCCCTTTCCATCAATTTTTACAATACAGTTTTCTGGAAAGTTTACTGCAGCGGCCATGTTTGTTTTGAACACATTAGTAGTGTAGTAATACAGTCACTGATGTAAAAAGTCTCCAAATGGAATGTCAGCATGTGATTCACTCAGATGCTGACATTCCATTTGGAGACTTTTTACCTTTATTACACTAGTGTAATATGAAAATTTATTACATGGCTTTAATACACTATAGAATGGTGTGATTATGTGATAAAGTAATATTTGCTGCAATGTAAACTTATTTATTGGTGTTTGAGATCACATACTTCAGCACAATGTCTAATCGTGACTGCAACATGGAGATAAAAACATGTCCAGCCAATTGTTTACACCCATGTTGCCCACTTTAGAGGACTTCCACCCCAGGCACTGGTGGCAGGGCCCTAATTTACCAGTAAAATAGAGCTTTTGTACCACAGTAATAAAAGCACTGCTTCACTTCCCTGGGTTCTTACAGGGGTGGGAGTTTTTTAAGTTTATATACCATGACCTATTGACCTCAAATACAACCCCAATCATTGACAACTTGTACACAATTTATGAATCAAATTATAGCTTTGTACATAAAATGATACAAAAGCGGTGAATTAATCTATAACACAGTCAGAATTTTTTCCAGTATTGAAATTCGTCTTGTTCTAATTGAGATAATCAGATAGCAGGTGATGTTTAATACTCCTCATTATTATCTTCTGCATCTTGTATGAATAAAAAATAGTACTATTTACCTGGTAATAAAAGAAAATCATGTTCGTATTTGGACAGATTCGGTATTTACAGTCAGATTCAGTATTTCCATTTTTGGGGTAAATCAGGCCAAATCCAAGACCTTTTTGGTACCAATGTACCAGAGTGGGCACCCAAAATCATTACACTCTGTGTTGTAATGTTCATCCTATAGATCTGTAAAACGCTAAAAAAAAATTGGTTATAGAAAAGTATACACGATTTAATACAACACGAAGCTAATCACTTGAATCCCTGCTAGGATACTGTAGCTAACCAAAATCATGCGTGATGTACACAAATAAAATGTGTGGAACATTACGGTAATTCCATCTTTCACTTCCATCCCTAACTCCGCAACTGTCCAATTCGCTGATTTACAATGAAAATACGTTCATGCCTCGTGATAGGTGGTGGGCCGATTATACGTAAAGCCCTGTCCATGGTATTTCTTTATCATCCTGCACATTGAACAATTTCAATGAAGTGGTAAATGACATACCTGTATGTCTCCCTGCCTATTACGAGAATGCAGTACAGTCACGATGGACTGGTCATAATCCACACGTGGGCAGTGATGTCTATGCATGCATTTACCAAGTAATAAAAATCATCATCATCAAAATTTTACTTAATGAAGCACAGGTTGTGCCCAGTGCTTCATTAATTAAATTTTTCATAATTATTCCTATAGTCAGCATTTGGAATCTAATATTAGTGTGTCCGAGTGTAAGACAGGTGTGGTAAAAAAAATAAGAGCTGGATTGTCGTCCAGTGCATACCCCCACATGGTGTACCGCCTAGTGTGGGCATACCTATGACCAATAAAAAAAAAATGTGACCAACAAATATAATAGAAAATAATAATTTACTTAAGTTATGAAAGTTATGAATATTCTCGGACGGACTCACACACGGATGGACACACATGCACGGACGCATGTAATCCAGTATACCCCCATTTTTTCTTCAAAAGTGGGGGTATAACAATAATTTACTTAAGTTATGAAAGTTATGAATATTCTCGGACGCACAGACACATGTAATCCAGTATACCCCCATTTTCTTCGATAGTGGGGGTATAAAAATTTCCATCATTTCTATGAATTCAATTTCAGGATTTGTGTGTAGATTATAGACAAAACTGACCTCCTGGAAAATGTCAAATTAAAGCACTTGAAGTATACTAGCCAAAACATCTGGGGAAAAAACATCTGATTTTTCCGAAAAAAAAAATATGATGAAGTTGGACAAAACAACCGATAGTTTTGGACAAAATGTCTGAAGGTTTTAGATAAATCGTTCAATATGAAATTGAGAAAGGAAAGTTTACAGACTGGAAGGTCATTCGAGTTAGGGGGAGGGGCAGTAGCATATCCAGCTTGAATCCTCTAAGATTGCTTTTCCGGGCTTCTGATAGTAAAAATACAAAGGTATTATTGATGAAATATCTCAGGTATTTTAGTTAAGATGTAATATCAAAATCCACTTTTGTGTACTAGTAGCCTATTAGGATTACTTCAAGTAGCCTGACCAAGCAAATGATGAGAGGGAGGGCTCTTCAATAATTACAGAATATTTTCATAGAAAGCAAAACAAGCGATGTCCTTTGTGCTTTGGAAAAAATTAGTACATATGAATTATAGGCGTACAGGCCGGGGTTTCATGAAGGACTGTGCCCCAACCCACCCCAGAGTCAGGAAGAAGCCGATTTTTCAGCCAATATAAATTTCAGACAATTTAGTTGCCAGAAATGACCACAAAACATTTTGGTTTTCCACACAAATGTTGTTTTCCTATCTCATCACTTAGAAGTTGCAAGTAAACTGACCATTATACTGTACAAGTTGATTCAGTGGAACCGTATCCTCGTTAATATTATTCATTTATAATCACACAAGTACACATAAAGAGCTCTATTACTGCATATTACGGGAGCAGGGTGGCTCAGAAGGAAGAGATGATTGTTGCAATCCAAGAAGTCCTCGGTTCGAATCCCACCTGTGGCAACCACATTGTGTCCATGAGCAAGACACTTCATCCCAATTTAATTTCCCATATGGGAGAGGGGGAGGGGGGAGGGGCATGATGGCGATGTGTACTAAGGGTACTTTGAGGATGCACTTGTCTTCAACCAATGCTAACCCTGCTTTTGTGTGTGTGTGTGTGGGGGGGGGGGGGGGCAGGGGGGGGGGGGGGCATGATGGCGATGTATACTAAGGGTACTTTGAGGGTGCACTTGTCTTCAACCAATGCTAACCCTGCTTTTGTGGAGTTAGTATGTTGGGGAGTCTGAGTCGCTTGCCATTGCTCGGTGGTTTTCTCCAGGTACTCAATTGGAGGGAGGACTGCCCTCCCTCCCAGGGGGGGTCCTCCCTCCCATACCCACATTTGGCATTACCTCCTGAGATTCAACTTTTTCGGGCTAAAAAGGGTTCATCCCCCCCCACCCCTGAAAAATAGCCCTGTACGCCTATGCAATGAATACCTGGACTTGAATAAATACCTATATTATGGTCATGATATAGCTGTAGATGCTGAAAGTAACCTTAAATATCAATAATTAATTTATTCTCTATCATTCTGTCTATTTGTGAATGTGTGGGATTTGTCAACAAACGAGGTTAAGCTTCCCACTCCATGATTTCACAATTTTTCCAACATATCTGTTTCAGATACAATGAAATACATGTAATATGAGTTACTGTCACACACAAATTAGTTGTTTATTAGATATGGTTTAAACCATCTAGAGAGATAGCATACACAGTGATGGGTACAGTTCAAGTCAAAATGAGTTGACTGAGGAGGCAAAAGTTTACTCTTGTCCGCTGTGTCCTTGAAAAGATTAACTTTGCCTTTATTGGGCCTCTTCTTGAATATCGTAGCACAATTTGGGACAATTGAACAGCGAGTAACAAAAATGATTTGGAAAAAGTACAGTTGGCGTCAGCAAGGATAGTGTCTGGCGCAATCATGAGTGCTAGGACTTCTGCGTTGTACAATGAAACCCACTGGGACTCACTTGAGGAAAGACGTCGCAAATACAAACTGAAACAATTTTTCCTAACGTTCCACCATGCGACGCCCCCATATATTGCTAATAAGGTACCTCCAACAGTCTCCTCCACCAGCCGATGTCTCAATCTCCGAGCAGGTAATGACCCCCCGAGTTCCCTTCTGCAACACCCAACTGTACCAGTCTTCATTTATACCGAGAACTACAAGCCTATGGAACGACATACCTTTATCAATCAGAGAAAATTCATCAGTGAGTAATTTCGCAAGTTATCTTAACAGGGGCAATCTGCGACCCCCGTCTTTTTATGGCCATGCAAAATCACGAATAGGACAAATCTATCACTGCAGATTGCGGTTGTGTTGCAGTAATCTAAGCACCCATTTATTCAATAACCATCTGTTGCCTTTGCCCCTCTGTCAGTGTGGTGTCCTCGAGACAAGAGAACACTTTCTTTTGTTCTGTCCTGCCTTTAAAGAGGCACACAGGTCAACAATAAAATCACTTCCATTTGCACCAGATGTGACAACACTCCTATTTGGCTCTGAATTCCTTACCAGTGAAGAAAATTTGTCTGTATTTGAAATGGTGCAGGACTTTATTCTACTTAGTAAACGCTTCCAATAATTGCGACCCTACCGCTGCTCACCTTATAGTTTACAATGGGTGGAATCAGGGCCTAGTCGCCTTCTGGATGATCTCTCAACACATCTCTTTCAAGTGAGCTCCTATCATATTATCCAATTATCTCTTCTGTTAATGGACCATCAAACTAACCTGATGATCGGTGGCGGGGGTTTGCTCGTCTGTCTTACGTAAGTTTTCTTTTTTAGTAAAAGCCTACATCAAATGAAATATCTGCGGGTTTAGAGCCTGGTTATTAGCTTCTCACACTGTCGGTTTTTTTCATGGGAGGGGGGGTTCCGGGTTATTGTTGCCACGCTATGTGTTGCAGGTGACGAGCGGTGGTTCGTACATTATTGAACAAGACATTGCATGCTAATGAATAATGCATCTTTCACTTGCAAGACACTGTTCGTTTCCCGGCGGTGCATGGTGCTGGCGGCAGTCCTCCGGAGTCATGTCCCTTATTGAAATGAAAAACGTTATCAGCGCTCGCACCCTCCTCCCCCCCCCCCCCATCCGTTGTCCATTAGAATACCCTCGTCTTATATTAGCGTTAGGCTGCAACTTCCAGGTGAGTCAGTTCCCCAACTGTTGTCGATCAATGTTGATGTCTTTTGTATTCAAGTTGGCCCTTTTCAATTGTCATCCTTCTTCTTCACTGTTCATCACTATTCCTCTCGATCTACTTTCTTCATTTTTTTCTCGTTTAAACAATATCGAAACAGACCCACCCGTTCTATCTGTCTAACTGAAATTGTGAAATCTTGCAGACTTGGGAGATGGTTTACATAAGCATTCAGCTTTCTTCCGAATCCCCTACTACAACAAGTTAGTTTGACATTTCAGGTGTTAAATGTATTCACTGAAATTTATGTACAAAACATTCAATACGTTTACACTTGTTTGCATGTATACAGTTAACTTATCTTTCTCAATAAATATTGTTTAAACTAAATGAGTTGATTAAAGAGATGTTGAACAGCTTGTTAATATTTCTTGCATTACATTACTACTTTGCTATTTATTGACAGAAGCATTTCACAGAGGGTTTCCCTGACAGTATTTATTTATTGGTGTTTGCGGTCACATACTTATCCACAATGGCTAATCATGACCGTGACAGTTTTACGGGTGGGGGAAGTCGGAGGACCCAGAGAGAACCACCGAGCATCGACGAGCAACTGTCAGCTCAACATTCTAATTATGTTCAAGCTCTGCTGAAGCAGGGTACCAGCGGTTGAAGACATGTGCACCAATGACATGTAGTACGCCTTAGTACATGGCATCATCGTGCCCCCATGTGGGCAACCAGGTAAAGTACCTTGTCCAAGGACATTATGTGGGTCGTCCCAGATAGGGATCAAACTCGGGACCTCTGTCATAGAAGTCAAACAGTCTCCCACTGAGAAAATGTGCTTTCTTTCCTGGCGGTATTCATATTTGTACGGCCAAACTGGTGTTGGATAACACGGAACACCTAAACATATAGCACAAAATTTGTTCCCCATTGATTTTTGAAAGCAGTTATGGAAAGCTCAAAGAGCTCTTTCCTTTTTGTTTTTGGACAAGTGAGTATTCACTCAAAGTCATATTTTGCAGACAGTGCTATTTTTAAGTGGCCAAAGCACATGTTTCATTAAGTCCCAGAACATAACTAAAGCTGGATTTATTGATTAAACATCTCTGCATATAGTAAAGCAAAGTGTCTCAAATTAACCCATTCCAAAATGATAGTAGAGAGTAACCAAAGTTGGATAATTTGGGTATTTCCAAATGGTACACTTATTCTCACTCTCATTGTGCTTGAGGATTAAATCTGAGATTGAAAAGGTATACCGATCTTACTCAGGGAAGGTGAGTACAGAAAAGTACGAAATTAATCAGAAAATGAATTTTGTCTGACGGTACTAATATTTGTACGAGCAAAACTGGTACTGGATTTATTTATTTATTTGTTTGGTTTTAACGACACATTAACAGCCAAGGTTATTATGTCGGTGACAGTTGTATGGGTGGAGGAAGCCAGAGTACCCAGAGAGAACCACCGAGCAATGACGAGCAGCTGCCAGCTCCGCACTGTAGCATAGGCAGGGTTAGATCGGTTGAAGACATGCACACCATCGACATGCAGTATGCCTTAGTACACGACGTCATGGTGCCCCCATGTGGACAGTCGGGGTGAAGTGATTGGGACATAATTGGAATATATCCGACAAATTCAATGTCGGATATATTCCAATTATGTCCCGATCATGCAAGGCAGCAACTTGAAATTCTCAGAATGTTTCCTACTGTCCCTGCCCGACAGTTTAGTATCTTTGTCAAGTGCCGAGACCGCATGGAAATACCGTGGATCAGGTGGAAACCGAGGGCACGATTCATCCCTACTTTATTCTCAACTCAACGACTTTTCCATTCATTATTTACCTGTCACCGGCTGAGTTAGGTATTATTAATTTATTTATTGGTGTTTAAGGTCACATATTTTTGCACAATGGCTAATCATGACCACAACATGAGTATCAACAAAGACCAGGGGTGAGCATTAATAAGCCATGTTGCCCATTTTAGAGAGGGCTTGCACCTCCCAAGCATTGGTGACTGGGTCCTATTTTACCAGTAAAACAGAGCCTGTTTACCGCAGTGAACAGGCACTGCTTCACTTCCCGGGGTTCCCACGGGGAGAGTTAGGTATTATATTTGTCTATTTGATGAACTCTTCACCCTTAACTATTCGCGGCTTCATGTAGAACCACTGAAAGGCTATTGCACGGTTACCAATATATTCAGGGATTGATTTTACGAAAATAACAATTATTCCGACTATACCCACATGCGAACTCCTAAATATGCCAAGGGTTAAACTTTTGATAATGACGTATAAAACAGAAGTTGTCATACTATGCTTGCCGCATGCAGGCATAGAAAACATTCAGCACTCAATGAATTAGGAATGGAGTAAATTGTCACTTAAACCTACGAAATTCTGAAAAAATGAGTTTTTTTCGATGGCATCTACCATTATGCATCTGAGTCAGGGATTGCGTTAAACTTTACAGCAATCTTATAACAGAAAATATTCTTGGAATTGAACTGTGAATCCGAATTTCGAAAGCATTTTTGGATATTCTATTCCAAACTACCACTCCACACAAATCAATATTCAGTGATTTTATGAAAATTAAAATTATTCCGACCATACCCATATGGGCAGTCTCAAATCTGGCAACGGTTAAACTTTTAATAATGGCATATAAAACAAAAGTTGTCATACTATGACTGCTGCATACAGCCATAGAAAACATTCAGCGCTCAATCAATTAGGAATGGAGTAAATCGTCACTTAAACTTACAAATTCTGAAAACGAGAGTTTTT
The DNA here is from genome assembly GCA_031216915.1 of Pictodentalium vernedei. Classification (NCBI taxonomy): domain Eukaryota; kingdom Metazoa; phylum Mollusca; class Scaphopoda; order Dentaliida; family Dentaliidae; genus Pictodentalium; species Pictodentalium vernedei. Next base: position 564,603,774 of record CM062296.1, read on the forward strand.
TTGGACTGCACCTATCTTTAGGCAAACAGAACGAGCATAGGGTTAAACTTTACAACCAAACTTACAACAGCAAATATGCTCGGTAGGCAATTGTAAATACGAACATGTAAATCACTTTTCGATATTCCTTTCGAAAATGGAAGAAAAGTGAGCTCCAAATAGCCAATTTTATGAGGAATTTTAGGGCACTCAAATTCAAGGCCCAAAAACTTGGTGAAGATTAAAACTTTGAATAAAATATATAACAGCAAAATTGTTCTTGGATGAAAGCCCAATCCTCTCATGGAAAAGGTTTTGAGACAATATGGCTCCAGTGCTGAGAAAGTGCATGTAAACGTTGGCGAAAATAACAATTATTCTGACAGTACACTTCTGGGAAGTCTCAAATTTGCCAAGGGTTAAACATTTAATAATAACATACAGAACAAAATTTGTCATACTTTGACTGCTGCAAGCAGCTATAGAAAACATTCAGAGCTCAAGCAATTAAAAATGGAGTTATTCGCCACCTAAATTTACCAAATTCTGAAAAGATTGGAATTTTTTTGGACGGTACCTACTTTTATGCAACCAGAACGGGATAGGGTTAAACTTTACAACCAAACTAACAACAGCAAATATGCTCTATAGTCAATTGTGAATACGTACATGAAAAGTGTATGAAATTAACCCTTTCCAGAACGATAGAAAAGGCAACCAAAAACGGCTAATTTTGGCATTTTCAAACGGTACTCTTATTCTCGGCCTCATTGTGCTAGAGAGTTAAATCTGAGATTAAGAAGTAAACAGTAACTTTCTTCCACAATCATTGTTGCATCTATCCATACCAAAATAATTATTAGAACTACCTTGTAATTAGAAAAAAAATGCTCTTGAAGTTGGCGAAAATAACAAATATTTCGACAGTACCCTTATGGGAAGTCTCAAATCTGCCAAGGGTTAAACTTTTAACAATAACATATAGAACAAAATTTGTCATACTTTGACTTCTGCAAGCAGCTATAGAAAACATTCCGAGCTCAAGCAATTATAAATGGAGTAAATTGTCACCAAAACTTACCAAATTCTGAAACAAGAGGCCCCAGGGAGCCTGAGGGCGCTCACCTGACATGGTAGCCTAAATATCAACCCAGAGAATTGATTTCCACAAGTTGCATCTGATCCTCCTAAGAAAAGCTGAAACCAAATATCCAAATATTCTGACCAGTGGATCTAAAAAAAGATTTTTAAAGAATATTCCTAATATTGAACTAAGTCATAATTCGGGCTCCCACAGGGAGCCCATATATGAACCCAGGGACTTGGCTTTAACAAATCTGAATCTCACACCCCTAAGGATTCTGCACACCAAATATCAAAACATTCCGACTGCTGGATCTGAAGAAGATTTTTAAAGAAAATTCCTCATTTTGAACCAAGTTACAATTCGAGCTACCACAATCAGCCCAAATATGGACCTAGGGACATGGCTTGAACAAACTTGAATCTTACCCCCCTAAGGATGCTGCATAAAAAATATCAAAAGCATTCACCTGCTGGATCTGAAGATTTTTAAAGAAAATTCCTCATTTTGAACTAAGTTGTCATTCAGGCTCCCATAGTGAGCCCAAATATGAACCAAGGGACTTGGCTTGAACAAACTTGAATCTCAGCCCCCTAAGGCTGCTCCATGCCAAATATCAAAACATTCCAACTGCTGAATCTGAAGAAGATTTTTAAAGAAAAATTCCTCATACTGACTAAGTTATAATTTGGGCTCCCATAGGGAGCCCAAATATGGACCCATGGACTTGGCTTTAACACACTTGAATCCCCCCCCCCCCCCTTTCAAGATGCTACTCACCACATATCAAACCATTCCGACTGCTGGATCTGAAGAAGAAGACTTTTTAAGAAAATTCCTTATTTCAAACAAAGTTACAATTCAAGCTCCCACAGTGAGCCCAAATATGGACCTAGGGACATGGCTTGAACAAACTTGAATCTCACCCCCCCCCCCCCTCCCCCCCCCCCCCTCCCCCCAAGGATGCTGCATACCAAATATCACAAGATTCTGCCTGCTGGATCTTGAGAAGAAAATTTTCACAGAAATTTGCCTGAAATGCACTATGTTCAAATTTGGGCTCCTATACTGAGCCCAAATATAAACCCAGGGGGCCGATTTGAACAAACTTGAATCAGATCCACCCCACAATGTTGCATACCGAATATCACAAGATTCTGCCTGCTGGATATGGAGAAGATTTTTGAAGAAATTTGCCTGAAATGCACTAAGTTCGAATTTGGGCTTCTATAGTGAGCCCAAATATGAATCCAGGTGGCCGATTTGAACAAACTGGTATCAGATCCACCCCACAATGTTGCATACCAAATATCAAAAGATTCTGCCTGCAGGATCTGGAGAAGAAGATTTTTGAAGAAATTTGCCTGAAATGCACTAAGTTCGAATTCGAGCTTCTATAGTGAGCCCAAATATGAATCTAGGGAGCCGATTTGAACAAAATAGAATCAGATCCACCCCACAATGTTGCATACCAAATATCAAAAGATTCTGCCTGCTGGATCTGGAGAAGAAGATTTTTTAAGAAATTTGCCTGAAAAGCACTAAGTTCAAATTTGGTCTCCTATACTGAGCCCAAATATAAACCCAGGGAGCCGATTTGAACAAACTTGAATCAGATCCACCCCACAATGTTGCATACCCAATATCAAAAGATTCTGCCTGCTGGATCTTGAGAAGAAGATTTTCAAAGAAATTTGCCTGAAATGCACTATGTTCAAATTTGGGCTCCTATACTGAGCCCAAATATAAACCCAAGGGGCCGATTTGAACAAACTTGAATCAGATCCACCCCACAATGTTGCATACCAAATATCAAAAGATTCTGCCAGCTGGATCTGGAGAAGAAGATTTTCAAAGAAAATTGCCTGAAATGCAGTAAGTTCAACTTTGGGCTCCTATACTGAGCCCAAATATAAACCCAGGGGGTCGATTTGAACAAACTTGAATCAGATCCACCCCACAATGTTGCATACCAAATATCAAAAGATTCTGCCTGCTGGATCTAGAGAAGATTTTTTAAGAAATTTGCCTGAAATGCACTAAGTTCGAAATCGGGCTCCTATACTGAGCCCAAATATGAACCCAGGGGGCCGATTTGAACAAACTTGAATTAGATCCACCCTACAATGTTGCATACCAAATATCAAAAGATTCTGCCTGCTGGATCTGGAGAAGAAGATTTTTTAATGTTTTTCCCATTGCCTACAGTGTTAAAAAGTGCTGACTCAGCACTTGTTCAAAGTCCCGAAACTGTACCCTATGATAAAACCGATGGCAATTTTTTTTTACCAATTCTTTCTGTTGGTCCTAAGGAAGCTTCACACCAAATAAAAATTCTCGGTGCCGTGCAGTTTTGAAGATATGGGCGTTTTAATTTTTTTCTATTTTTAGCTCCTGAGGTTCCCATGGGGCTACGGGAAAAAAAAAATCAGCATAAATTAGGTACTTATGACCCAATAAGCCCTCACATAAAATTTGGTTCAAATCAGCCTCTCGGTTTGGAAAATAGAAATTTTGGGCGGGGCCCAAAAGTTTGCCCCTCCCATAACGACGCCAAGTATAGCCCCACAAACTTCTCTTGAACAAATCTGAGTCTACACCTCAAAAGGAAGCTGCACACCAAATATCAAGTCTCTGCTACTGCTGGTTCATGAGAAGAAGATTTTTTAAGATTACAGCGCACTTTTTGGGTGTGGCCCTACCCACGGGCGAGGCAACTTGATTTGAACAAAATCAAATTGCGATGTCATAACAAACTATTATCTCAAATATCAATTAAATTGGTTCAGCGGTTTGGGAGAAGACGCAAACACCATGTTCACGGACGACGGACGACAGATGGTGAGTGATCACTATAGCTCTCCTGATTGAAAGTCAGGTGAGCTAAAAATTGGACTGTTTTTGGACGGTACCTACTTTTATGCAACCAGAATGGGATAGGGTTAAACTTTACGACTAAACTTACAACAGCAAATATGCTTGGTAGTCAATTGTGAAGACGTACATGAAAAGTGTTTGAAGTTAACCCCTTTCTAAAATGATGGAAAAAGCAACCAAAGTTGGCTAATTTTGGCATTTTCAAACGGTACTCTTATTCTCACCCTCATTGTGCTTGGGGGTTAAATCTGAGATTAAAAAGTAAACAGTAACTTTCTTCTGCAATCATTGTTGCATCTATCCAAACCAAAATAATTGTTACAACAACCTTGTTATTAGAGAAATTTGCCCTTGAACGTTTGTCAATTTTGAAGAAAAATTCTATATTCATGTCATTTTTGGCCTGTGAGGGTTAAAGTTGAAAGATTCAAGTGGTGATTGTGGTGTATCGTATTATGCTCTAAATGTGTGGAAAATTTGAGCTAAATAACTGTAAACAATTTTGAGACATTCGAGAAATGGTGAAATTTTGAAGGTTTTGGCTGAATATTATGAAAACACGCGTTTTTACAGATATGACGATACCGCATTTCACTAGATTTTATGACATTACATAAGTGTGCCAAATTTGGTCAAAATCATACAGCTTGTTTTGGAGCAGTTCAATGGACAAAATTCAGGGAGGAAAAAAAAAAAAAAAAATATAGCTGTAGATCCTGAAAGTGACCTTAAATATCAATAATTAATTTATTCTCTACCATTTTGTCTGTTTGTGAATGTGTGGGATTTGTCAACAAACGAGGGTAAGCTTCCTACTCCATGATTTCACAATTTTTCCAACATATCTGTTTCAGATACAATGAAATACATGTAATATGAGTTACTGTCACACACAAATTAGTTGTTTATTTGATATGGTTTAAACCATCTAGAGAGCAAGTATACACAGTGATGGGTACAGTTCAAGTCAAAATGAGTTGATTAAAGGGATGTTGAACAGCTTGTTAATATTTCTTGCATTACATTACTTCTTTGCTATTTATTGACAGAAGGATTTCACAGAGGGTTTCCCTGATGGTATTTATTTATTGGTGTTTACGGTCACATACTTATCCACAATGGCTAATCATGACCATGACAGTTTTACGGGTGGGGAAAGTCAAAGGCCCAAGAAAGAACCACCGAGCATCGACGAACAACGGTCAGCTCAACATTCTAATTATGTTCAAGCTCCGCTGAAGCATTGTACCAGTGGTTGAAGACATGTGCAGTATTGACATGCAGTACGCCTTAGCACATGGCATCATCGTGCCCCCATGTTGGCAACCGGGATAAAGTGCCTTGCCCAAGGACATTACATGGGTCGTCCCAGATAGGGATCAAACTCGGGACCTCTATCATAGAAGTCAAACAGTCTACCACTGAGAAAATGTGCTTTCTTTCCAGGCGGTATTCATATTTGTACGGCCAAACTGGTGTTGGATAACACGGAACACCAAAACATATAACACAAAATTTGTTCCCCATTGATTTTTGAAAGCAGTCATGAAAATCTCAAAGAGCTCTTTCCTTTTTGTTTTTGGACAAGTGAGTATTCACTCAAAGTAATTTTTTGCAGACAGTGCTATTTTTAAGTGGCCAAAGCACATGTTTCATTAAGTCCCAGAACATAACTAAAGCCGGATTTATTGATTAAACATCTCTGCATGTAGCAAAGCAAAGTGTCTCAAATTAACCCATTCCAAAATGATAGTAGAGAGTAACCAAAGTTGGATAATTTGGGTATTTCCAAATGGTATACTTATTCTCATTCTCATTGTGCTTGAGGATTAAATCTGAGATTGAAAAGCTATTCCAATCTTACTCGGGGAAGGTGAGTACAGAAAAGTACGAAATTAATCAGAAAATGAATTTTGTCTGATGGTACTAATATTTGCACGAGCAAAACTGGTACTGGATTTATTTATTTATAAGGTTTTAACGACACATTAACAGCCAAGGTCATATTATGTCGGTGACAGTTGTATGGGTGGAGGAAGCCGGAGTAACCAGAGAGAACCACCAAGCAATGACGAGCAGCTGCCAGCTCCCCTACATCGTGCCTCCGCAATGTAGCACAGGCAGGGTTAGATTGGTTGAAGACATGCGCACCATCGACATGCAGTATGCCTTAGTACACGGCGTCATGGTGCCCCCATGCGGACAGTCGGGTTAAAGTGATCGGGACATAATTGGAATATATCCGGCAGATACAATGTCGGATATATTCCAATTATGTCCCGATCATGCAAGGCAGCAACTTGAAATTCTCAGAATGTTTCCTACTGTCCCTGCCCGACAGTTTAGTATATTTGTCAAGTGCCGAGACCGCCTGGAAATACCGTGGATCAGGTGGAAACCGAGGGCACGATTCATCCCTACTTTATTCTCAACTCAACGATTTTTCCATTCATTATTTACCTGTCACCGGCTGAGTTAGGTATTATATTTGTCTATTTGATGAACTGTTCAACCTTAACTATTTGCGGTTTCATGTAGCACCACTGAAAGGCCACTGCACGGTTACCAATATATTCAGGGATTGATTTTACGAAAATAACAATTATTCCGACTATACCCACATGGGAACTCCTAAATATGCCAAGGGTTAAACTTTTGATAATGACGTATAAAACAGAAGTTGTCATGCTATGCTTGCTGCATGCAGGCATAGAAAACATTCAGCGCTCAATGAATTAGGAATGGAGTAAATTGTCACTTAAACCTATGAAATTCTGAAAAAATGAGTTTTTTTTTTCCGACGGAATCTACCATTATGCATCTGAGACAGGGATTGCGTTAAACTTCACAGCAACCTTATAACAGAAAATATTCTTGGAATTGAACTGTGAATCCGAATTTCGAAAGCATTTTCGGATATTCTATTCCAAACTACCACTGCACGCTTATCAATATTCAGTGATTTTATGAAAATTAAAATTATTCCGACCATACCCATATGGGCAGTCTCGAATCTGCCAACGGTTAAACTTTTAATAATGACATATAAAACAAAAGTTGTCATACTATGACTGCTGCATACAGCCATAGAAAACGTTCAGTGCTCAATCAATTAGGAATGGAGTAAATTGTCACTTAAACTTACCAAATTCTGAAAACGAGAGTTTTTTTGGACTGCACCTATCTTTATGCAAACAGAACGAGCATAGGGTTAAACTTTACAACCAAACTTACAACAGCAAATATGCTCTGTAGGCAATTGTAAATACAAACATGTAAATCATTTTTCGATATTCCTTTCGAAAATGGAAAAAAAGTGAGCTCCAAATTGGCCAATTTTATGAAGAATTTTAGGGCACTCAAATTCAAGGCCTCGAAAACTGGGTGAAGGTTAAAACTTTGAATAAAATATATAACAGCAAAATTGTTCTTGGATGAAGGCCCAATCCTCTCATGGAAAAGGTTTTGAGACAATATGGCGCTAGTGCTGAGAAAGTGCATGTAAACATTGGAGAAAATAACAATTATTCTGACAGTACTCTTATGGGAAGTCTCAAAACTGCCAAGGGTTAAACTTTTAATAATAACATATAGAACAAAATTTGTCATACTTTGACTGCTGCAAGCATCTATAGAAAACATTCCGAGCTCAAGCAATTAAAAATGGAGTAAATCGCCACCTAAATTTACCAAATTCTGAAAAAATTGGACATTTTTTGGACGGTACCTACTTTTATGCAACCAGAATGGGATAGGGTTAAACTTTACAACCAAACTAACGACAGCAAATATGCTCGATAGTCAACTGTGAATACGTATATGAAAAGTGTTTGAAATTAACCCATTCCAAAATGATAGAAAAGGCAACCAAAAATGGCTAATTTTGGCATTTTCAAACGGTACTCTTATTCTCGCCCTCATTGTGCTTGAGGGTTAAATCTGAGATTAAGAAGTAAACAGTAACTTTCTTCCACAATCATTGCTGCATCTAGCCATACCAAAATAATTATTACAACTACCTTGTAATTAGAAAAATTTGCTCTTGAAGTTGGCGAAAATAACAAATATTCCAACAGTACCCTTATGGGAAGTCTCAAATCTGCCAAGGGTTAAACTTTTAATAATAACATATAGAACAAAATTTGTCATACTTTGACTGCTGCAAGCAGCTATAGAAAACATTCAGAGCTCAAGCAATTAAAAATGGAGTAAATCGTCACCTAAACTTACCAAATTCTGAAAAATTTGAGTTTTTTTGGAAGGTACCTACTTTTATGCAACCAGAATGGGATAGGGTTAAACTTTACAACCAAACTTACAACAGCAAATATGCTCGGTAGTCAATTGTGAAGACGTACACGAAAAGTGTTTGAAATTAACCTTTTTCCAAAATGATGGAAAAAGCAACCAAAGTTGTCTAATTTTGGCATTTTCAAACGATACTCTTATTCTCACCCTCATTGTGCTTGAGGGTTAAATCTGAGATTAAAAAGTAAACAGTAACTTTCTTCCGCAATCATTGTTGCATCTATCCAAACCAAAATAATTGTTACATCAACCTTGTTATTAGAGAAATTTGCCCTTGAAGTTGGTCAATTTTGAAGAAAAATTCTATATTCATGTGATTTTTGGTCAGTGGGGGTTAAGGTTGAAAGATCTGAGTGGTGATTGTGGTGTATCATATTATGTTCTAAATGTGTGGAAAATTTGAGCTAAATAACTGTAAACAATTTTGAGACATTCGAAAAATGGTGAAATTTTGAAGGTTTTGGCAGAATATTTTGAAAACACGCGTTTTCACAGATATGACGATTCCACATTTCACGAGATTTTATGACATTATATAAGTGTGCCAAATTTGGTCAAAATCGTACAACTTGTTTTCGAGCAGTTCAACAGACAAAATTCAGGGAGGAAAAAAAAAACTAAAAAAAAACAAAAAAACTAGAGAATTGTAATTTGTTGGACAAATTACGGGCTTTCCCAACTTTCCAATGTGAAAATGCAGACTACATATAGCAAAGCAAAGTGTTTGAAATTAACCATTTCCAAAATGATAGACAAAAAGCATCCAAAGTTGGCTAATTTTGGCATTCTCTCACGGTTCTCTTATTCACGCCCTCATTTTGCTCGGGGGGTTAAATCTTGAGATTAAAAAGAAAACAGTAACTTTCTTCTACAATCATTGTTGCATCTATCCATGCCAAAATAATTGCTACAACAACCTTGCAATTAGAGGAAATGAGTACAGATGTTTGAAAAATTCACTGAAAATCATTTTTTTTCTGACAGTACTATTCTTTACATGGCCAAAGCTTATGTTGTGTTAAGCCCCAAAGCATAACTTACAGCAGGGGATTTGTTCATTACGCATCTCTACCTATAGCAAAACAAAGTGTTTAGAATTAACCATTTCCAAAAAGACAGGAAGATGCAACCACAGTTTGCTAATTTTGGCATTTTGGGATGGTACTCTTACCCTGATTTGCTTGAGGGTTAAAGATGAGATTAAAAACTAAACAGTAACATTCTTCTGCAAGATTTGTTGCATCTATGCATACAAAAATAATTGTAACAACAACCTCGCAATTATGAGAAATTTGCCCTTGAAGTTAGTAAATCTTGAAGATAAATTGATATATTCATATCATTTGTGGCCACTAGGGGTTAATTTTGAAATATTTGTGTGGTGATTTTAGTGTATCATATTATGCTCTTAATAAGTGAACATCAATCACAGACTGAGTGTCAGGGAGCGCGATGGCTCAGTAGGTAGAGGTGCAGGCTGCAAGCCGAGAGGTCCTCGGTTCGAATCCCACCTGCGGCAACCGCGTTGTGTCCTTGGGCAAGACACTTCATCCCCATTGCCCACGTGGGGGCACGATGACGCCGTGTACTAAGGCATACTGCACGTCGATGGTACGCATGTCTTCAACCAATCTGACCCTGTCTGTGCTGCAGTGCGGAGTTACGATGTTGGGGAGCTGGCAGCTGCTCGTCGTTGCTCGGTGGTTCTCTCCGGGTACTCCGGCTTCCTCCACCCGTAAAACTGTCACGGTCATGATTAGCCATTGTGCATAAATATGTGACCTTAAAACATCAATAAATAAATAAACAGACTGAGTGTCTGAAAAGAGACATGGACTAATCTTGAATCTTGGTATTCGAATAAACATGTTCAAGTTGAGATAACTCCAATTCAAGGCCTGATAACTGGGTGAGGGTTAAAACTTGGAATAAAACATATAACAGAATTGTTCTTGGATAACAGTTAGATAGCTGCCAAAAATGAAAAGTGGACAGAAATCGCGCATGGGTTAATGGCGAAAAGGAGGTAATTTGGCTACTTTGACATTAAAATTGAACAGACAGCAGAGTAGCTCATATGCCCACTGCGTCCAGACCAGTGAAGGCAGATACATGAAATCTTCAGAAGTTGTTCTAATATCCCTGCTCGACAGGACAGTATCTTGTCGAGTGGCGTGACCTCGTGGAAACAACGTAGATCGCGTGGAAACCACGGGGTGGTTCGTCCCTACTCTATTCCCAATGCAATGCCGTTTCTATTCACTATTTACCTATTACCGGTCAAGTTTGGCATTATTTCTGCCAATTTGATGAACTGTTCAGCTTTAAATATTCGCACATTCATATGGGACAGAAAGTTTGGAGTTAAAACTGCTTATTTTAGACCGTCCCGGCAGAAACTGACAACTCGACCCGGTGGCGAAAAAGCCGTCATCTGGCTAATTTGACATTCAAATTGAACAGATACAATGTCGGATATACGCCAATTATGTCCCGACCATGCAAGGCAGCAACTTGAAATTCTCAGAATGTTTTCCACTGTCCCTGCCCGACAGTTTAGTATCTTTGTCAAGTGCCGAGACCGCATGGAAATACCGTGGATCAGGTGGAAACCGAGGGCACGATTCGTCCCTACTTTATTCTCAACTCAACGACTATTCCATTCATTATTTACCTGTCACCGGCTGAGTTAGGTATTATATTTGTCTATTTGATGAACTTTTAGCCTTAACTATTTGCGGCTTCATGTAGCACCACTGAAAGGTCACTGCACGGTTACCAATATATTCAGGGATTGATTTTAAGAAAATAACAATTATGCCGACTATACCCACATGGGAACTCTGTTACGGTATGGAAATATTATTGATATTGGTAACAGAAAGAAATCTGAGAATCAGCAACAATAACTATGAATTTAACTATTCTGAAATTTAATTAAAAAAAATTAATATAAAAAAAAAGATACAAAGATCTTTTACACTAACTGGTTTACAGAAAATAAAAACAGTGGTACTTATCAATTATAGAATTAGTCCAAAGTACAGTTTGACAGAATCCAGTAATCCAGTGGTGAAGAATCTTGTGAAGAAAGTTACCAGCTGGTACATGTAGTATTAAATCCAAGAATGTCTCTTCAATAAAAGTATCCCGTAGATTTGTAATAAAATTTTCACTTTGAAAATTTCAGCAGTCTCCAATAAAATATAATAAAATGCTCTGTAAAATTCAAATGGAGTAAAAATCCAAGAAGTATTGGCGCCACAGGTATTTTCCAAATAATCCAGTAGAATCCTGGCTTTTCACAAAATAATATTATTCTGTTTCACAGAAAGTATAAATTCTCTTTTCCAAGACGAAAAGATTCTCTTCAAAATTCTCTTTTGGAATCAATCTTCCAAAATCACAAAGAAGCACTGCTTCTATAATAAATGCACTGCTCTGAAACAATAATAATCTCCAATGGAAACAATTGAAGTTAGTCTTTCTGAAATGGTTTTCTAAAATGAGTTTTTGAATTCTGTTGACAAACCTTTATATAGTAACCAGATAGAATGTCCCAGAAGAGGAAGTTTCTGCAATGTTCTATTAGTTTCTGGGGGATTCTGTTAAAGTTCAAGTAAACAGGGTCATTGACCTATTTAAACAATTAAACAATCAACAGCTATATGTACAATATATCAGTGTAACAAAGATGTAAACAAGGTCACTGAGTGCAAAAGAGTTAGACCAGTCAGAAAATGCAGAAATAAAAAAAAAAAATCTTTCTCACATAATTATCAACTTAAGGATATATCAATCTCAATATAATATGGGGGCTATAACACTCCTAGATATGCCAAGGGTTAAACTTTTGATAATGATGTATAAAACAGAAGTTGTCATGCTATGCTTGCTGCATGCAGGCATAGAAAACATTCAGCGATCAATGAATTAGGAATGGAGTAAATTGTCTCTTAAACCTATGAAATTCTGAAAAAATGAGTTTTTTTCGACGGCATCTACCATTATGCATCTGAGACAGGGATTGCGTTAAACTTTACAGCAACCTTATAACAGAAAATATTCTCGGAATTGAACTGTGAATCCGAATTTCGAAAGCATTTTCGGATATTCTATTCCAAACTACCACTGCACACTTATCAATATTCAGTGATTTTATGAAAAATAAAATTATTCCGACCATACCCATATGGGCAGTCTCGAATCTGCCAACGGTTAAACTTTTAATAATGACATATAAAACAAAAGTTGTCATACTAAGGCTGCTGCATACAGCCATAGAAAACGTTCAGCGCTCAATCAATTAGGAATGGAGTAAATCGTCACTTAAACTTACCAAATTCTGAAAACGAGAGTTTTTTTGGACTGCACCTATCTTTATGCAAACAGAACTTGCATAGGGTTAAACTTTACAACCAAACTTACAACAGCAAATGTGCTCGGCAGGCAATTGTAAATACGAATATGTAAATTATTTTTCGATATTCCTTTCGAAAATGGAAGAAAAGTGAACTCCAAATTAGCCAATTTTATGAAGAATTTTAAGGCACTCAAATTCAAGGCCTCGAAAACTGGGTGAAGGTTAAAACTTTGAATAAAATATATAACAGCAAAATTGTTCTTGGATGAAGGCCCAATCCTCTCATGGAAAAGGTTTTCAGACAATATGGCTCCAGTGCTGAGAAAGTGCATGTAAACGTTGGCGAAAATAACAATTATTCTGACAGTACCCTTATGGGAAGTCTCAAATCTGCCAAGGGTTAAACTTTTAATAATAACATATAGAACAAAATTTGTCATACTTTGACTGCTGCAAGCAGCTATAGAAAACATTCAGAGCTCAAGCAATTAAAAATGGAGTAAATCGCCACCTAAATTTACCAAATTCTGAAAAAATTTGAATTTGGTTGGACACTACCTACTTTTATGCAACCAGAATGGGATAGGGTTAAACTTTACAACCAAACTAACAACAGCAGATATGCTCGATAGTCAATTGTGAATACATACATGAAAAGTGATTGAAATTAACCCTTTCCAAAATGCTAGAAAAGGCAACCAAAAATGGCTAATTTTGGCATTTTTAAATGGTACTCTTATTCTCGCCCTCATTGTGCTAGAGGGTTAAATCTGAGATTAAGAAGTAAACAGTAACTTTCTTCCACAATCATTGTTGCATCTAGCCATACCAAAATAATTATTACAACTACCTTGTAATTAGAAAAATTTGCTCTTGAAGTTGGCGAAAATAACAAATATTCCGACATTACCCTTATGGGAAGTCTCCAATCTGCCAAGGGTTAAACTTTTAATAATAACATATAGAACAAAATTTGTCATACTTTGACTGCTGCAAGCAGCTATAGAAAACATTCAGAGCTCAAGCAATTAAAAATGGAGTAAATCGTCACCTAAACTTACCAAATTCTGAAAAAATTGGAATTTGTTTGGACGGTACCTACTTTTATGCAACCAGAATTGGATAGGGTTAAACTTTACAACCAAATTTACAACCGCAAATATGCTCGGTAGACAATTGTGAATACGTACACAAAAAGTGTTTGAAATTAACCCTTTTCCAAAATGATGGAAAAAGCAACCAAAGTTGGCTAATTTTGGCATTTTCAAACGGTACTCTTATTCTCACCCTCATTGTGCTTGAGGGTTAAATTTGAGGTTAAAAAGTAAACAGTAGCTTTCTTCCGCAATCATTGTTGCATCTATCCAAACCAAAATAATTGTTACATCAACCTTGTTATTAGAGAATTTTGCCCTTGGTCAATTTTGAAGAAAAATTCAAAATTCATGTCATTTTTGTCCAGTGGGGGTTAAAGTTGAAAGATCTGAGTGGTGATTGTGGTGTATCATATTATGCTCTAAATGTGTGGAAAATTTGAGCTAAATAACTGTAAACAATTTTGAGACATTCGAAAAATGGTGAAATTTTGAAGATTTTGGCAGAATATTTTGAAATCACGTGTTTTCACAGATATGACGATACCGCATTTCACTAGATTTTATGACATTACATAAGTGTGCTAAATTTGGTCAAAATCGGTCAAAATCATACAGCTTGTTTTCGAGCAATTCAACAGACAAAATTCAGGGAGGAAAAAAAAAATAAAAATAAAAAAAAAAAAAAAAAATAGAGAAGAAAAGTTTTGAAAAAGAAGAACAACAATAGTCTTTCCCAAACTTTTTAATGTGAAAAGGCAAACTGTACTGTACACAAAACTATCGATCAGTTTTGAAAACAGAAAATTTAGTGGATATCAAAGTTTTTGTGATGCTTCTAGTTTTTATGCAGCCAAAACAGATATTTGAGATACAGCAGGACACCAAAACATTTAACACAAAATTTGCTCTTCAATAATTACAGAATATTTTCATAGAAAGCAAAACAAGCGATGTCCTTTGTGCTTTGGAAAAAATTAGTACATATGAATTATGGGCGTACGGGCCGGGGTTTCATGAAGGACTGTGCCCCAACCCACTCCTGAGTCAGGAAGAAGCCGATTTTTCAGCCAATATGCCAGAAAATTTTGGACAATTTAGTTGCCAGAAATGACGAATAAAAACATTTTGGTTTTCCACACAAAATGTTGTTTTCCTATCTCATCACTTAGAAGTTGCAAGTAAACTGACCAATATACTGTACAAGTTGATTCAGTGGATCCGTATCTACGTTAATATTATTCATTTATAATCACACAAGTACATATAATGAGTTCTCTATTACTGCATATTACGGGAGCACGGTGGCCCAGAAGGTAGAGATGATTGTTGCAATCCAAGAAGTCCTCGGTTCGAATCCCGCCTGCGGCAACCACATTGTGTCCTTGAGCAAGACACTTCATCCCAATTTGATTTCCCATGTGGGAGGGGGGGGGGGGGGGGACATGATCTTGATGTGTACTTAGGGTACTTTGAGGGTGCACTTGTCTTCAACCAATGCTAACCCTGCTTTTGTGGAGTTAGTATGTTAGGGAGTCTGAGTCGCTTGCCATTGCTCGGTGGTTCTCTCCAGGCACTCAATGGGAGGGAGACACCCCCCCCCCCCCCTCCTCCCTCCCATACCCACATTTGGCATTTCCTACTGAGATTCAACTTTTTCGGGCTAAAAGGGTTCATCCCCACCCCACCCCCCCCACCCCCTGAAAAATATCCCTGTACACCAATGCAATGAATACCTGGACTTGAATAAATACCTATATTATGGTCATGATATAGCTGTAGATGCTGAAAGTGACCTTAAATATCAATAATTAATTTATTCTCCATCATTTTGTCTGTTTGTGAATGTGTGGGATTTGTCAACAAACGAGGGTAAGCTTCCTACTCCATGATTTCACAATTTTTCCAACATATCTGTTTCAGATACAATGAAATACATATGAGTTACTGTCACACACAAATTAGTTGTTTATGAATATGGTTTAAACCATCTAGAGACCTAGTATACACAGTGATGGGTACAGATCAAGTCAAAATGAGTGGATTAAAGGGATGTTGAACAGCTTGTTAATATTTCTTGCATTACATTACTACTTTGCTATTTATTGACAGAAGGATTTCACAGAGGGCTTCCCTGACGGTATTTATTTATTGGTGTTTACGGTCACATACTTATCCACAATGGCTAATCGTGACCGTGACAGTTTTACAGGTGGGGGAAGTCGGAGGACCCAGACAGAACCATCGAGCATCGATGAGCAACTGTCGGCTCAACATTCTAATTATTTTCAAATTCCGCTGAAGCAGGGTACCAGCAGTTAAAGACATGTGCACCATTGACATGCAGTATGCCTTAGTACATGGCATCATCGTGCTCCCATGTTGGCAACCGGGATAAAGTGCCTTGCCCAAGGACATTACGTGGGTCGTCCCAGATAGGGATCAAACTCGGGACCTCTATCATAGAAGTCAAACAGTCTACCACTGAGAAAATGTGCTTTCTTTCCTGGCAGTATTCATATTTGTACGGCCAAACTGGTGTTGGATAACACGGAACACCAAAACATATAACACAAAATTTGTTCCCCATTGATTTTTGAAAGCAGTTATGAGAAGCTCAAAGAGCTCTTTCCTTTTTGTTTTTGGACAAGTGAGTGTTCCCTCAGTCATTTTTTGCAGACAGTGCTATTTTTAAGTGGCCAAAGCACATGTTTCATTAAGTCCCAGAACATAACTAAAGCCGGATTTATTGATTAAACAACTCTGCATATAGCAAAGCAAAGTGTCTCAAATTAACCCATTCCAAAATGATAGTAGAGAGTAACCAAAGTTGGATAATTTGGGTATTTCCAAATGGTACACATATTCTCACTCTCATTGTGCTTGAGGGTTAAATCTGAGACTGAAAAGGTATACCAATCTTACTCAGGGAAGGTGAGTACAGAAAAGTATGAAATTAATCAGAAAATGAATTTTGTCTGACGGTACTAATATTTGTACGAGCAAAACTGGTACTGGATTTATTTATTTATTTATTAGGTTTTAACGACACATTAACAGCCAAGGTCATATTATGACGGTACTAATATTGGTACGAGCAAAACTGGTACTGGATTTATTTATTTATTTATTAGGTTTTAACGACACATTAACAGCCAAGGTCATATTATGTCGGTGACAGTTGTATGGGTAGAGGAAGCTGGAGTACCCAGAGTGAACCACCAAGCAATGACGAGCAGCTGCCAGCTCCCCAACATAGTGCTTCCGCACTGTATCACAGGCAGGGTTAGATTGGTTGAAGACATGCGTACCATCGACATGCAGTATGCCTTAGTACATGGCGTCATGGTGCCCCCATGCGGACAGTCGGGGTGAAGTGATTGGGACATAATTGGAATATATCCGACAGATACAATGTCAGATATATTCCAATTATGTCCCGATCATGCAAGGCAGCAACTTGAAATTCTCAGAATGTTTCCTACTGTCCCTGCCTGACTGTTTAGTATCTTTGTCAAGTGCCGAGACCGCGTGGAAATACCGTGGATCAGGTGGAAACCGAGGGTACGATTCGTCCCTACTTTATTCTCAACTCAACGACTTTTCTATTCATTATTTACCGGTCACTGGCTGAGTTAGGTATTATATTTGTCTATTTGATGAACTTTTCAACCTTAACTATTTGCGGCTTCATGTAGCACCAGTGAAAGGCCACTGCACAGTTACCAATATATCCAGGGATTGTTTTTTACGAAAATAACAATTATTCCGACTATACCCACATGGGAACTCCTAAATATGCCAAGGATTAAACTTTTGATACTGACGTATAAAACAGAAGTTGTCATGCTATACTTGCTGCATGCAGGCAAAGAAAACATTCAGCGCTCAATGAATTAGGAATGGAGTAAAATGTCACTTAAACCTACGAAATTCTGAAAAAATGAGTTTTTTTCGACGGCATCTACCATTATGCATCTGAGACAGGGATTGCGTTAAACTTTACAGCAACCTTATAACAGAAAATATTCTTGGAATTGAACTGGGAATCCGAATTTCGAAAGCATTTCTCATTTCTATTCCAAACTACCACTGCACGCTTATCAATATTCAGTGATTTTATGAAAATTAAAATTATTCCGACGATACCCATATGGACAGTCTCGAATCTTCCAACGGTTAAACTTTTAATAATGACATATAAAACAAAAGTTGTCATACTATGACTGCTGCATACAGCCATAGAAAACGTTCAGCGCTTCAGGAATGGAGTAAATCGTCACTTAAACTTACCAAATTCTGAAAACGAGTGTTTTTTTGGACTGCACCTATCTTTATGCAAACAGAACGAGCATAGGGTTAAACTTTACAACAAAACTTACAACAGCAAATATGCTCGGAGGGCAATTGTAAATACGAACATATAAATCATTTTTCGATATTCCTTTCGAAAATGGAAAAAAAGTGAGCTCCAAATTAGCCAATTTTATGAAGAATTTTAGGGCACTCAAATTCAAGGACCGAAAACTGGGTGAAGTTTAAAACTTTGAATAAAATATATAACAGCAAAATTGTTCTTGGAAGAAGGCCCAATCCTCTCATGGAAAAGGTTTTGAGACACTATGGCTCCAGTGCTGAGAAAGTGCATGTAAACGTTGGCGTAAATAACAATTATTCTGACAGTACCCTTATGGTAAGTCTCAAATCTGCCAAGGGTTAAACTTTTAATAATAACATATAGAACAAAATTTGTCATACTTTGACTGCTGCAAGCAGCTATAGAAAACGTTCAGAGCTCAAGCAATTAAAAATGGAGTAAATCGCCACCTAAATTTACAAAATTCTGAAAAAATTGGAAATTTTTTGGACGGTACCTACTTTTATGCAACCAGAATGGGATAGGGTTAAACTTTACAACCAAACTAACAACAGCAAATATGCTCGATAGTCAATTGTGAATACGTACATGAAAAGTGTTTGAAATTAACCCTTTCCAAAATGATAGAAAAGGCAACCAAAATTGGCTAATTTTGGCATTTTCAAACGGTACTCTTTTTCTCGCCCTCATTGTGCTAGAGGGTTAAATCTGAGATTAAGAAGTAAACAGTAACTTTCTTCCACAATCATTGTTGCATCTAGCCATACCAAAATAACTATTACAACTACCTTGTAATTAGAAAAATTTGCTCTTGAAGTTGGCGAAAATAACAAATATTCCGACAGTACCCTTATGGGAAGTCTCAAATCTGCCAAGGGTTAAACTTTTTAATAATAACATATAGAACAAAATTTGTCATACTTTGACTGCTGCAAGCAGCTATAGAAAACATTCAGAGCTCAAGCAATTAAAAATGGAGTAAATCGTCACCTAAACTTACCAAATTCTGAAAAATTGGAGTTTTTTTTGGACGGTACCTACTTTTATGCAACCAGAATGGGATAGGGTTAAACATTACAACCAAACTTACAACAGCAAATATGCTCGGTAGTCAATTGTGAATATGTACACGAAAAGTGTTTGAAATTGACCCTTTTCCAAAATGATGGAAAAAGCAACCAAAGTTAGCTAATTTTGTCATTTTCAAACGGTACTCTTATCCTCGCCCTCATTGTGCTCATGAACAAAATAAGACAGTCTCATCTAGACATCATACTGAGTTATCCTTCCTGAGCCATCCTACAAATTTGCAATGAAATCCCTTTGTAAATGTAAGCTGTAGACTGTGCTAAAGAAATCTAGGTAATATGCACCTGCGGCTGTCATGGTTTACTGAACCCAACCAAAAATGGACATTCTCATCTAGACATTACACAGAGTCATCCTACGAAGTTACAACTGTGCAACAGAGATGCAAATGTCGAGTTGTGGCTACTTTCTTCATGCACTCTCTATTGAAAACAAGAAATGGCATCGCATTGAGCTCAAAACTCGTAAAATTTGACACACTCCAAATTTGTAAAAATGGACTAATTAAGCCCATAAACTCTGTAATCAGAAAGCAGACTGGGCTAGTTTTCGACATCGCCTGAGATATTTATACAAAGGGCCTCTGTGGCAAAAATTAGTCAAATTGGAGAACGTTTGTTCAAGCACGAATGAGCTAAATATTCATAATGAAAGTGTCAATGACACTGTAGCTCAACTTGTCAAGACAAAGACATGTACATGTATAGTATGTGACACAGCAATGACAAACATCTAGGTAATGACCTGATAACAAAGGTACATATAAAGTATTGTAACGGTCTGTACATAAATACTGAGCGTTGCCTGTAACAAATGTATAGGTAAAGTATTGTAAAGGTGGATGACAGTCAGACGCTAAACTAGAAAAGAAATCTTTGAGTCCCAGAGTGGGTCTGACTGAACCCCAAAATATTTGTTCTCATAGCACAGTGATAACAAAGGCACCCCAAAACACACTCATTCCTGTCCCAAGGTGAAAACAAAGGTACCCAAGAAGTTTCGTGAAGATCAGTTCACAAATATGAGCTGTGTAGAAGTTGTGATAAAAAACTGATTGGACCTAATTTCGGTACAAAATGGCCACTGGCAGCCATCTTGAATTTTGGACCGCGTCCAGAAACACTCGTTCTCGTCCCAATGTGATAACAAAGGTACCCAAGAAGTTTTGTGAAGATCGGTTGATAAATACAGCCTCTAGCCCGAGCCGTATTGACATGTGCACTTACAGTGTATAAGCAGCACTGAATAAATCAAAGTTCATCTAATTTGCATAATTTCTGCCCGAGAAAAAAACCTGTACTATATGTTATGTATTCCATGTTACTAAACATTCATACAAAAATTTATTCAAATCAGAACTTTCATACAGAAGTTCTGCACAAAAGACTGATTGCACTAATTTTGGTACAAAAGGGCTGCTGGTAGCCACCTTGAATTTTGGACCACACCCAAAAACACTCGTTCTGATCCCACAGTGATAACAAAGGTACCCAAGAGGTTTCGTAAAGATCGGTTCATAAATACGGCCTCCAGCCTGAGCCGTATAGAAGTTGTGTACAAAAAACTGATTAGACCTAATTTCGGTACAAAATGGCCACTGGCAGCCATCTTGAATTTTGGACCGCACCCAGAAACACTCGTTCTCGTCCCAAGGTGATAACAAAGGTACCCAAGACGTTTCGTGAGGATCGGTTCATAAATACAGACTCCAGCCCGAGCCGTATTGACATGTGTACTTACTGTGTGTAAGTAGCACTGAAAAAAATCAAAGTTCATCTAATTTGCATAATTTTTGCACAAGAAAAAAACCCATTATTATATGTGATGTATCCCATGGTACTAAACATTCACACAAAAAATTATTCAAATCAGCGCTTTCATATGGAAGTTCTGTGCAAAAACCTGATTGCACCAAATTTTGTACAAAATGGCTGCCATCGGCCATCTTGAATTTCGGACCGGACCCAAAAACACTCGTTCTCGTCCCACGGTGATAACAAAGGCACCCAAGGAGTTTCGTAAAGATCGGTTCATAAATACGGCCTCTAGCCCGAGCCGTATTGGCATTTGCACTTACAGTGCTGAAGGTTACACCAAAAAACATCAAAGTTACTCTAATTTGCATAATTTCTGCACGAGAAAAAAACCTGTATTATATGTGATGTATCCCATGGTACCAAACATTCATACAAAAAATTATTCAAATCAGAGCTTTCATATGGAAGTTCTGTACAAAAAACAGATTTCTGCATCGTAGGTACAAAATGTTTGCTGGCAGCCATCTTGAATTTCGGACCGCACCCAAAAACGCTCGTTCTCGTCCCACGGTCATAACAAAGGTACCCAAGAAGCTTCGTAAAGACCGGTTCATAAATACGGCCTCTAGCCCGAGCCGTATCCAATTGTTGACGGACAGACGGACAGACGGCCAGACGGACGATGGACGACGGGCCATGGCATAAGCTCAAATTTGGCTTCGCCAAAGTTGAGCTAAAAATTGACTAATTCAGGCCCATAATTCTGTAACAAAGAATCTGGCCAGGCCAGTTTTCAAACTCCCTTGAGATATTATTGCATAAGACCTGTATTGCAAATATTAGTCAAATTGGAGAACCTTTGTTCAAGTTCTTGTGTTAATGAGCTCAAAATTCATAAAAATTGACGAACTAAGGCCCATAACTATGTAACGAAAAATTGAGCGAGTTTTCGAATTCACTTGAGATATTATTGCAAAGGACCTACATGGCAAATATTAGTCAAATCAAAGAACATTTGTTCCAAGTTATTGTGCTAACGAGATCAACATTTGTAAAAATTGATGAATTAGGGGCCATAACTCTGAAACAAAAAATCAGTCCGGGCCAGTTTTCGAACTTGCTCGAGATATTATTGCAAGAGACCTGTACGGCAAATATTAGTAAAATCAAAGAACATTCGTTCAAGTTATTGCGGTGATGAGCTCAAAATTTGTAAAATTGACGAATTAAGGGCCATAACTCTGTAACAAAAAATCAGGCCAGGCCAGTTTTCGAAGTAGTTCGAGATATTATTGAAAATGACCTGTATGGCAAATATTAAACAAAACAATGAACGTCCATTCAAGTTATTCCACTAACAGTGCGAGGAGGCCTGGATGCCCGCCCGCCTGCCAGATGCACACCGACCGTTGCCAAACCATAGGTCTCGGTTGTCAACACAACTTGACCAATAAAATCCCTTCAAAAATACGACCTGTAGACTGTGCTAAAATTTTTCGGGTTTTGGGCTTGCGCAACCATCATGACCAAAAGGGGATGTTCTCATGTAGACAGGATCTTGAATCTGCACATGGAATTTTGTGATCATCGGACAAGAACTATGGGGTGTAGCTTGTGCTAAAGAAAATGTGAACAAACTAACAGACTGACAGACTTCCGTCGTTGATGGGAATAGCTTATCTTAACTTTGTCAAGTTCCTAGCTTATCTTAACTTTGTCAAGTTAAGCTAAAAATGTGAATTGTTTATGGACACCAGACGATGACGGATGCCAATTGCTTGCAATAGCTCACATGGCCAGGTGAGCTAAAAAAGAGTCGAAAAGTCTTTTCTTACAATTTTAATGCAATGCTCACTTCATGTCCAGCATGTAGCAAACTTTGAAGTTCCAGTGCCTGTCATCTGAAGTTACAAATGCACTCAATATGGATCAATTAGTGGGCTATAGGAATACTGAACATGTGCCTTGTTTATCAACATGTTCCAACACAAATGTCTACAAAGGTGAATGGGCAATTCATTTGGTGATTCATCACTGTTCCGCAGTAGGTGTCCTACAGTACCCTGCTATCAGGGGAGCAGTGGGACAAACCGGTAGGTTGCATTTTGTTTCAATACTGTAACATCTGTCTTGCAGGTGACCGATTAAAGTTTCTCATTTTCA
This sequence comes from Pictodentalium vernedei, assembly GCA_031216915.1. Classification (NCBI taxonomy): domain Eukaryota; kingdom Metazoa; phylum Mollusca; class Scaphopoda; order Dentaliida; family Dentaliidae; genus Pictodentalium; species Pictodentalium vernedei. The sequence continues at coordinate 564,626,866 of CM062296.1, forward strand.
GAGGAAACCCATGGCAAACAAAATTCACAAATCCTTTCTTTAACAAGTTATTTCCTTGAAAGCAAATTTGTCCTACACCTCCGCCGTTTCTCCTAAAGTTTCAACAACACATTAATAAAACTTGAATGTGCAGGGAAATTCCAGTTTTGACAGGTTTTGAAAGCATATTTACACAAAAATATAAGAATATACCAGAAGTCTGATAAACTAGTGGATCAATCAGTAGACTGTAAAAAGATATCTTCTATCTCATGTGACATTCCCTTCATCTGGTTGGTGGAAAGGTTCTCTACTATTTTGGATAGTTTACCTTATCCTCTACTATTTACAATAGTTTGACTTATCAAGGGTTCTCAAATAACCGTGCTGTATTCACGTACACTATACACTTCCTAAAAATAGTCTTGGAATATTCTAACATCTCCTTTCAAGAGATTGTTCACAAATTCTGTTTCGTTATTTCAAAGTTCAACAATGAACATTTAAATTTCCCCCAAAATTTTATTTCTACCATACCTACCACACCAACATAATGTGCCTTGCTCCTTATAATCTCACTTCTTCAAAAATAACTGTTCCAAGTTTTTTCAAAGAAAAATCTTGAAAAAATGGAAAACCAAGTCAGCAAGACTCAAAGACGACTAAACCTGACCGACCAGGGCCAATTGTGCATGGTGCACAACCTGGTATCCATTCTTACTCTCGGTAATAGTAAACCCATTGTCTATTTTCTGACAGATATGTGCAATAAGCTTTATTCCCTTATTTTGAAATTAGAATATGCATGTATATGTGTACTGTGGAGAGGCAGCTCAAAATATACATTTTTGACAAGGCGGGTCATATTTTGTGTTGGTATGGTAGGTACAGTATAAATAAAATTTGTGGGAAACATTTGAATTTCTCAAGACAACCTACCATATCAACACAATGTGGCAAATGGATAATAGAATGGAGGCATACACAAATAAATGTGCAATTTGTAATATTATATATAACAGACATAGGGATAATAGTAATGGAATTGAGGGGCTACGAATGATGACTTAAATAATACATGAAAGGAATAACAATAATCGAATGCTTGTACATATTTTCATGCTTTAGACTATCCCCAAAGATTGGTAAGCTTACTCCCTGCTAATAAAAGTGAAAGCCCTCCGTCATCACACTAAAACACCAGGATTACCCTACTAAAATGGCTAGCAGGATACTCCTCAGGCCCATGCCTTACTTCGGTGATCGATGGAAATGGTAGACTAAGTTTGATAAGGTCATAGCTCAGAGTAGAGGCATCCTGTCTCTTCAAAACCTGGTGAAAAGGAAACGCATGAAAGTAATCTTATAAGTGTACTGAAGTTACTAATTCACAACCAGAGGTTGATACATATAAATTATCACATCAGTGAAGCATTCTGTTTTGTCGGATTCCATCGAGTTGAGGACATCAGATAACCGGATCAAACGAGAAGGCACAGTCATCGAGTTTGATCTGGTTATCTGATGTCCTCAATGAGATGGAATCCAACAAACCAGAAAACTTCACTGTCGTGATGATCTGTTTATCATATACCGGACACCCAATGCTCAGCGGCACTCACTCTGCAAACATTCTCCGATGACCATCGTGCTGCTTGGGGAAGAGAAAATCATAAATTTTCCGGTTATACATTTTATTGCACTAACACAACTGTTACTGATGATTTTACTCAACACAAAAGTTACTTTTAACAAGTTTATTCGAGCTATCAGGTTCACTCTTCCACTTCTGAATCACTTTCAATAACATGAATTCTTCATTTCTTCAATGGTGGGGCAGCATAATTATAGTTCACTGTTATATTGCAATCTTTAAACTGTGGGTTGCTGAATATGTCCCCATTGTTGTTGTGTGCGTCCATGCAGCAGGAAAGCTCACTGTTTCTGCTAGTGCTATGCATATTATTGTGGTTTTCAAAGGCATTTTTGTCAGAACTCAATACATTTTGATTATAGTCAGAGTAGATGTTGTCAGATATGGATCATGTGCTTCTACTTCCTGAATGGCATTGTTGTTAAGGCTGGTGGTAAGTATTCTATTCATCTCTTTCTGCATTTCTGTTGATGTGACGGCGTAGTTATTTATACTCTGAATATTTTTATGTCCACTAAGTTGTTGTATTATGGTTGGATGAATTCCATCACGCAACAGGCAAGTGCACAATGATTTTCTAGCAGTATGGTTCGTCTTGCGCCCAGGCAATTCTGCTTTTTGTGTCATGTCTTTCATAATCGATCGAAGCGAATTCTCACCCAAAGCTTGTTCCTTGTACCAAACGCTGCTGTCGGGCTTTCGTTTATAGTTTATAGTTTATAGCCAAATAGAAGGGGCTGTCAGCAGAAAGCATTCTATCAGGACGATGGCTCATGTACTCTTTATGAGCTATTACTGGGCAGTTTTCTTCATCATCAAGAGCAAATTGCTTGGGTTTGAATTTTTGAGCATCAGAAGTCACACCAGTTCTAGTTTTAGTGTCCAGTTCATTGTACTCCAAATACTCTTTCTTGTTCTCATCTTGCTTCAGCTTTATGTCTCCCCATTTGAGTTTACGATTTTCAGCACCTACCCTGACTCCAAATAGCACAGTATTCTGCAGCCAAATTTTATTCTGCAAATGTTTTGGCGATTTCAGTCCAATGCACCCTTTTTCTTTTAGAATACCTTCCTTGTTTTCAGTGAGTGATTCGGCTGCTTTCAGACAATCTCCTAACCCCATCTGCTTGAGTTGTTTGTTGAGTTGAGTATCGGGCTCATACTCTGAACCATCCACTTTTCTTATGCTCAGCAAAAATGTTGATATATATTAGTTATCCATTTGCTCGGGTTCAATTGTTTCTATCGTTCGAAGTTCATTTCTTGGATTCATTGCTAAAGATGTGGTGAATTGCTTCACAGAAGACTGTGTTTTCCTCAGTATTTTTATTTTTCATCTTATCAACTATCTATAAATGACGGAGCATTCTGTACCTTTGACAGCTTTTGGACTACTGCCAGTACTGGTAAAATTTACGGGCATCGAAGTTGAAGCCTTTCAGATATGTGAGCCAGTCCTCAACAGCATTTAAAAAGTTTTGTCGAATCAGTCACAAAAGCAGCGATTCCATGATCAATTGTATAATTTGGCACCTCTTCAATATCAAAGTCCTCAAGAAACAAGAGTTCTAAATTATCCATTCTTCAAAACTCAAACTCAATTGGACATTTAAAAATAGCGTTGTTTAACACTGGTTGCTTGGCAACTATTTATTTATTTATTGATGTTTAAGGTCACATATTTATGCACAATGGCTAATCATGACCGTGACAGTTTTACGGGTGGAGGAAGCCAGAGTACCCGGAGAGAACCACCGAGCAACAACAAGCAGCTGCCAGCTCCCCAACATCGTAACTCTGCACTGCAGCACAGGCAGGGTTAGATTGGTTGAAGACATGGGTACCATCAACGTGCAGTACGCCTTAGTACACGGCGTCATCGTGCCCCCACGCAGACAATGGAGATGAAGTGTCTTGCCGAAGGACACAACGCGGTTGCCGCAGGTGGGATTCGAACCGAGGACCTCTCGGCTTGCAGCCTGCACCTCTACCAACTGAGCCACCACGCTCCTGCTTTGCAACTGAAACCGACTCGACTGGAAATCCGTTGTAAACTGTCACCACTGTTGCACGTGCATGGACACTCATTGAAGTAAAAATTGCATCGTTGGAGAGGTACTTTCTGTGTATCTATATTAAAAAGTCACCAGGCGGAGACATTTTACAATTCGAAGTGAAGAATATTTCTTCATTTTACAAGCTCCTCGTTTTGGAAGTTAGGATGATATATGAAAATGGAAAACCACAGTGGGGTTTTCCGAATTTCTGTGAACTCAGCACTAAACTGACATTTTCAGATCAAGCGGATTTTAACATGAAAGTGTCAATGACACTGTAGCTCAACTTGACAAACTTGAACTTGGTAAGTTATAAATGAAATGGCAAAATTGAATAACAGAGTAATCCATCAATTTTCAAATGTAAACTGTAAGACTGGCTAAAGGAAGAATGTTGATACACAAATGCAGTATGTTCAGAGGTTACTGTAAATGGCAACTTTTTTCACAGAAATGAATGCTGATCAATAGTTCTTATCGAAAGGTTTTGTCTAATGAGCACACCAAGTTAAACAAGCATACCAGGTTTCAAAGCAATCCAATCATAAATGTGCCCTGTAGGGTGTGCCAAAGAGAAATATTGAGGTCTGACTAAACTAAGTTCTATGAATGCTGGCTGCAGCAACATTTTCTTACAGAAATGGAAGAAAATCGATAGCTCCCATCTAGAGGTCACCCCAAACAAGCATGCCAGGTTTCAAAGCAATCCGATCATAAATGTGCCCTGTAGGGTGTGCCAAAGAGAAATATCAAGATCTTTTGACTGAACTAAGTTCTAAGAATGTTGGCTGCAGCAACATTTTTTGACGGAAATGGAAAAAAAACGATAGCTCCCATCTAGAGGTCACCCCAAACAAGCATACCAAGTTTCAAAGCAATCCAATCATAAATGTGCCCTGTAGGGTGTGCCAAAGGGAAATATTGAGGGCTGACTAAACTAAGTTCTAAGAACGTTGGCCATGGCAACATTTTTTGAAGGAAATTGAAAATCATTTGCTCCCATCTAGAGGTCACCCTAAACAAGCATACCAGGTTTCAAAGCAATCCAATCATAAATGTGCCCTGTAGGGTGTGCCAAAGGGAAATATTGTGGTTTTACTAAACTAAGTTCTAAGAACATTGGCCGCGGCAACATTTTTTGATGGAAATGGAAAAGAATTGATAGCTCCCATCTAGAGGTCACCCCAAACAAGCATACCAGGCTTCAAAGCAATCCAATCATAAATGTGCCCTGTAGGGTGTGCCAAAAGGAAATATTGAGGTCTGACTAAACTAAGTTCTAAGAAGGTTGGCCGTAGCAACATTTTTTGACGGAAATTGAAGAAAATCGATAGCTCCCATCTAGAGGTCACCCTTAACAAGCATACCAGGTTTCAAAGCAATCCAATCATAAATGTGCCCTTTAGGGTGTGCCAAAGGGAAATATTGTGGTTTAACTAAACTAAGTTCTAAGAACAATGGCCGCGGCAACATTTTTTGACGGAAATTGAAGAAAATCGAAAGCTCCGATCTAGAGGTCACCCCAAACAAGCATGCCAGGTTTCAAAGCAATCCGATCATAAATGTGCCCTGTAGGGTGTGCCAAAGAGAAATATTGAGGTCTTCTGACTAAATTAAGTTCTAAGAACGTTGACCGCGGCAACATTTTTTGACGAAAATTGAAGAAATCGATAGCTCCCATCTAGAGGTCTCCCCAAACAAGCATACCAGGTTTCCATGCAATCCGATCATAAATGTACCCTGTAGGGTGTGCCAAAGGGAAATAGTGAGGTCTGACTAAACTAAGTTCTAAGAATGTTGGCCGTGGCAACATTTTTTGACGGAAATTGAAGAAAATCGATAGCTCCCATCTAGAGATCACCCTAAACAAGCATACCAGGTTCCAAAGCAATCCAATCATAAATGTGCCCTATAGGGTGTGCCAAAGGGAAATATTCTGGTTTGACTAAACTAAGTTCTAAGAACGTTGGACGCGGCAACATTTTTTGACGGAAATTGAAGAAAATCGGTAGCTCCCATCTAGAGGTCACCCGAAACAAGCATACCAAGTTTCAAAGTGATCTGATCATAAATGCGACCTGTGAGGTGTGCCAAAGGAAATTGTGGACGTACGTACTAACGTACGTATGTACGGCGACGGACGAGAAGTGATGGCAATAGCTCAGCTTGACTTTGTCAAGTTGAGCTAACCAGAAAACTACTGGGATCATTGATGCGAATATGATAAAAAAAACCTTGATATCCAATATCCAAAAAACCCATAGTAACTTGCTTTCTGGAAGACATGCAAAAACCTAGCTTACTCTCCACTGTAGCAGAGCTACTAATCGACCTATCCCTATATGTTATCAAGTAAACGGATAAGCATGGACAAGCATGAGTAAACTTATCCTATAACAACATAACTAAAGACAAAACAGGACAGACTAACACAAGAAACAAATAGATATCAGTAATGTGCCTAATGCTGACAGGGCACAATAATGGATTGAGCAAAACAACAAAACCTAATTAGAAAAGTAGGCCGATGAAATCGTCAGATGTGTACCCATACGCGCAACTAGTAGAAAGCTGTATGACGGAGGGCCACCACGGATGCCGACATTATGTACACCATACAAGGTATGGGTACATATAGAAACGAATTGGAGGAGTGTCTAATTTGATGGATAAAGGGTTAATATCTCCGGATCAAATTATCAGATTTACATAAAAAACTATACAGCACAGCACATCAGTAACCTGAACACATATATGAAGTAACATGGCAATCAGATTGATATTTTTGGAGTTATCTCATGCCAAAGGGATTGGATGAATTTTCAATTTGAAGGATAAAGGGTTAATATCTCAGGATCAAATTATCAGATTTACACCAAAAACTATACAGCTCGGCACATCAGTAACCTGAACACAAATATACAGTAACTTGACAATCCAAGCAATATTTTTCAAGTTATCGAATGCCAAAGGGATTGGAGGCATTTTCAATTTGAAGGATAAAGGGTCAATATCTCAGGATCAAAATAGCAGATTTACACCAAAAACTATACAGCTCGGCACATCAGTAACCTGAACACAAATATAAAGTAACTTGACAATACAAGCAATATTTTTCAAGTTATCGAATGCCAAAGGGATTGGAGGAATTTTCAATTTGAAGGATAAAGGGTTAATATCTCAGGATCAAATTATCAGATTTACGCCAAAAACTATATAGCTGGGCACATCAATAACCTGAACACAAATATAAAGTAACCTGACAATCCAAGCAATATTTTTCAAGTTATCGAATGCCAAAGGGATTGGAGAAATTTTCAATTTGAAGGATAAAGGGTTAATATCTCAGGATCAAAATTACAGATTTACACCAAAAACTATACAGCTGGGCACATCAGTAACCTGAACACAAATATAAAGTAACTTGACAATCCAAGCAATGTTTTTCAAGTTATTGAATGCCAAAGGGATTGGAGGAATTTTCAATTTGAAGGATAAAGGGTTAATATCTCAGGATCAAATTATCAGATTTACACCAAAAACTATACAGCTCAGCACATCAGTAACCTGAACACAAATATAAAGTAACTTGACAAGCCAAGCAATATTTTTCAAGTTATCGAATGACAAAGAAATGGATACGGATGCCGGATGGACAGACCGACGGATGGACGGACGGACGGACAGACGGACAAACAAAAAAAACTATACAGCTCGGCACATCAGTAACCTGAACACAAATATAAAGTAACTTGACAATCCAAGCAATATTTTGCAAGTTATCAAATGCCAAAGGGATTGGAGGAATTTTCAATTTGAAGGATAAAGGGTTAATATCTCGGGATCAAATCATCAGATTTACACCAAAAATTATACAGCTCGGCAAATCAGTAACCTGAACACAAATATAAAGTAACTAGACAATCCAAGCAATATTTTTCAAGTTATTGAATGCCAAAGGGATGGAGGAATTTTCAACTTGAAGGATAAAGGGTTAATATCTCAGGATCAAATTATCAGATTTTCACCAAAAACTATACAGCTCGGCACATCAGTAACCTGAACACAAATATAAAGTAACTTGACAATCCAAGCAATATTTTTCAAGTTATCGAATGACAAAGAAATGGATACGAATGCCGGATGGACAGATGGACAGACGGACAGACAAAGGATGGACGAACAACGGATGGCCACCCCGGATGACGGCATTATGTGTACCATACATAGTATGGGTACACATAAAAAGCTTTTTTCTTGAAGGCTTCTGAGGTAAAAGCAGAAGGTGGTTCTTTTGTTCCAGTACGATGTTTGCGTGAGGTTGGAAATAGATAGACACAAGAGTTAGTGTATGCCCATGGGTTCTTACATTGCAAGAATAGATATTATTGGAAATTTAGCCTGCTGTATTAAGTCATCCATAAGCATTGCAGACGCAGGCTTTAATCCAACGAGATACCCTTCCTTCCTGTAACTAATGATAAGAAATATTAACATTTTTTGTAAATTTTGTTTCTTAACATACCTACCACAATTGTTTACAATTGGCTGTAACGTAAGTGCAAGCCCTACTTCGGAACTAACTCAAACTTTTAAGAAACTTTTCCAAACAAGTTGGAAAAGTAATAAAGTGCAAAAGCACGAAAATGATAGAAAACAGATGCTCGAAATTATAGGTACTCTCTCTGCACACCTCTTGCGTTTACCGAGCACATGCGCAACAACCGTGACGTCAATTCCGTATTTCCGCCAACGAGAAGTTTGTGATTTAGCGGGGAGGCATCGATATCAAAGATATCCCCAAGGAGGGTGGGCCTCTGGTAAACAATTGTGGTAGGTATGTTAAGAAACAAAATTTACTAAAAAATTTTAATTTCTTTTCAACCTACTCACAATTGTTTACAATTGGCTGAATAAACAATAGGAGGAGGTGAATCACATAACCAATACCAACAAGAGCAGCAGAAAGAGAAGCAAGGAGGGAAGAGAACAATAGCAAAACCTGTAATGAAGATAGAGAGAAGACACCTGAAAAGATCAAGGCTGAGCGAAGCACAACCTCGATAAAAACAATTTTAACGAGGGTGCACAACAGCCTGAGCAGCAACGAGAGGGCCTAAAGAATAAAGGTCCTCAGATTGCTGCTGTAGGTGGCGGAGATAAAAGGAGGAGAAGGTAGAAGCATTCCTCCAGTAAGCCGCATTCGTAACATCCCAGAGCAAAGCAGAATTGGAGAACGCTCAGGATGTAGAAATGGCACGAACCTCATGAGCATCAAACCGGTTCGAAACAAGATCCAAAGCAGACAAGCGGGAATAAGCCAGCTTGATTGCAAGACAGATCCACCTGGAAATAGAATGGGAAGAGATAGACTGCCTCTTAGGAATGAGAGACAGAAAGAATCTCTTTCGACCCCTCCTAATGAACTGAGTGCGAGTAATGTAAGTCTTGATCACACGAACAGGACAAAGAAGAGGTCTCCGGCCATCGACAGTGGGGAGAGCCTGAATGCAGATGGGAGGAGGTACCGAATTAGGAAGTTGATTCTTAGCCAGAAAAGAGCAATCAGTAGTGAAGGTGACACTGTTAGCCTCATTTCTGAAGAAAGCAGAATCAACCGATAGCGCATGAAGCTCACTGACTCGTCGCGCAGAAGCAAATGCTAGAAGAAAAGCCGTCTTATAGGTGAGAAAACGCATATCGGTCTCAGATAAAGGCTCGAATAGCACCCCCTCCAAACAATGCAACACCCATGCCAAGTTCCATTTACGACGTTAGCCTCTAATGTATAAGAAAAGACTGCTCTAAATTTACATGAGGCTACTATGGCGTCAACAATAGAACTAAATGCCTCTGACGCCTATGAAAACAACACCGAGAAGGAAAATCATACTTTTTCCTTCTAATGGCTCTATTCCAAACAAGCCAGCTGTCTCAGCCTAGCTATGAGTTAGCGATCTTCCATTCGTGAAGAATAGATCTTTAGCCTTTCTAATACTATTTGCTAGGCCAAGAGTGGCGTTGTTAAGCAGACTGAAGGCCTTCAACACCTGAGCAGAATGACCCGGGAAGGAAAGAACCTTGTCTTTCCTTCGCACGGTACTCTTATCGAGGGACAAAAGCTGTTTTTTGCCTACCAAACACAGACTTTGTTCAGATGGAACAAGATCCGGAAGAACTGATGAATAAAATTCATAATCTTCATGTGTTGTTCCATTAGGGATAGAGAATCATCTGTCTTAGACCTCTCACCATGAGTGTTCCATCTGATAACCATGGTCAACACCATCCGAATGAACAGATGACTGGACGGACCCAGCACCGTCCGACAGCTCACTTCTGGAGACTGTTGATGGCTGAACCTGCGACTACTGGGATGCTGAGATAAGCTGAGCAATCTGTGACAGCAGGTGCATGAACAAAGTTTGCAGAGCAGCGGTTATCCGCTTCTTCACCATATGCTGCTCACAGGATGGAGATCTGACCCCGAATCTTTCGACGCATGTCCTGTATGTATATGCCTCGAACCATTAGCTGAAGGTTAATCCAACTTCGGTGTTAAAGACTGGGAATGACTCTGTGGAATAGCTTGAACACCCGAAGTCGGACAGCTAGTCTGCAGTCTAACATGCTTCATCAGTGAAGCAGAGGAAGAAGCCATAGCTGCAACCGGCCACGGCTGCAGTGTAGGAGCGTCCCAGACCGCAAGCGTGAACGGATGCCCCAACTCACTATTATTTATTTATTTATTGGTGTTTAAGGTCACATATTTCTGCACAATGGCTAACCAAGTACTTATGACCCAATAATACCACATACTGAATTTCGTTCAAATCGGACCATCGGTTCGGAAAATAGAAATTTTGGGTGGTACCAAAAATCTAACCCCTCCCATTACAAAGCCAAATATTGCTTCACAAACTGCGTTTGAACAAACGTGATTCTACACATCAAAAGGTAGCTCCATAACGAATATCAAGTCACTGTACCCACTGGTTCATGAGATTTTAAAAATATTTTGGGAGCATTTTCTCCCACCCCCTCCCTATGGGGCTGGGCATGTTGAGTTAAACAAAAATGCAATACCCCTTTGGTACCATCACTCACACAAACTTAAAGTGACCAAAACATGGTGTTGATGGACGACAGACGGATGGACAATGGACGGAGAGTGATTAGATAAGCCCTGCTTGACTTTGTCGAAGTAAGCTAATCAAAAAAAAATTAAATGATTCACTCACCTGACATGGTAGCCTAAATATCAACCCAGAGAATTGATGTCAACAAGTTGCATCTGCCCCTCCAAAGAAAAGCTTATACCAAATATCCAAAGATTCTGACCAGTGGATCTAAAAAAAAGATTTTTAAAGAATATTCCTCATATTGAACTAAGTATAATTTGGGGCTCCCACAGGGAGCCCATATATGAACCCAGGGACTTGGCTTTAACAAACTTGAATCTCACCCCCCTAAGGATGCTGCACACCAAATATCAAAACATTCCGACTGCTGGATCTGAAGAAAAAGATTTTTAAAGAAAATTCCTCATTTTGAACTAAGTTACAATTCAAGCTCCCATAGTGAGCCTAAATATGGACCTTGGGACATGGCTTGAACAAACTTGAATCTTACCCCCCCTAAGGATGCTGCATACCAAATATCAAAAGCATTCATCTGCTGGATCTGAAAAAGAAGATTTTGAACAAACTTGACTCAGATCCACCCCACAATGTTGCATACCAAATATCAAAAGATTCTGCCTGCTGGATCTGGAGAAGATTTTTTAAGAAATTTGCCTGAAATGCACTAAGTTCAAATTCGGGCTTCTATAGTGAGCCCAAATATGAATCCAGGGGGCCAATTTGAACAAACTTGAATCAGATCCACCCCATAATGCCGCATACCAAATATCAAATGATTCAGCCTACTTGTGCGGAAGTCGTTTGAAAAATGTTCATGACGCCGGACGGACGACGATGGACGGCAAGTGATAAGTTTAGCTCCCTTCGGTGAGCTAATAAAACAAGAGGCCCCAGGGGGCCTGAGGGCACTCACCTGACAAGGTAGACTAAATATCAACCCAGGGAATTGATTTATCAAATATCAAAACATTCCGACTGCTGGATCTGAAGAAGAAGATTTTTAAAGAAAATTCCTCAGTTTGAACTAAGTTATAATTCGGGCTCCCACAGTGAGCCCAAATATAAACCCAGGGACTTGGCTTGAACAAACTTGAATCTCACACCCCTAAGCATGCTGCATACCCAATATCTAAAGATTCTGCCTGCTGGATCTTGAGAAGAAGATTTTTAAAGAAATTTGCCTGAAATGCACTAAGTTGAAATTCGGGCTCCTTTACTGAGCCCAAATATGAACCCAGGGGGCCGATTTGTACAACCTTGAATCAGATCCACCCCATAATGTTGCATACCAAATAACAAAAGATTCTGCCTGCTGGATCTGGAGAAGAAGATTTTTTAAGAAATTTACCTGAAATGCACTAAGTTCAAATTCGGTTTTCTATAGTGAACCCAAATATGAATCCAGGAGGCCAATTTGAACAAACTTGAATCTGACCCTCATAGAGATGATGTATACCAAATAGGAAAGAATTCTGCCTGGTGGATCTGAAGAAGATTTTTTTTAATTTTGGAAAGTAATTCATGGGTGCTATCAGAGTGATGCCCCTTGTGGTGCCCACTTTGGGTGCGGTACGTTTATTTGTACAAGTTTGAATTGACATATGATAGGGAACATTCACACCACTTTTGGTTCAATTTGATCCAGTAGTTTGTGAGGAGTAGTCGATAATGTAAAGTTCACGACGGACGAAGACAGATGACGAGACGGTGACGGACGGCAAGTGATAAGTTAAGCTCCCTTCGGTGAGCTAATAAAAAAACAGCCGCCTGCATGCAATTTTACAAGAAATGGCCAGAGAAACAGATCTACTTTGTGGGGCCTTATGCATGAAGATTATTACAAGAAATACATTGTCTTACACAAAGGAATACCACACAATCCAGTGTAGACTGATTTCAAAAAGTCCTCCGTAGTGGAAGGGCAATTTTAACAAACATACAGGCCCAAATAAGCTTCATACACAGTGTAAAAATTCCACAAAATTAATAAACGTTCATGTATGTTTAATAGGAATTAGGAATATGGTAATTCAAAGTCAATTGTGTGGTTGTTTATAAACTTATATTACTTTGTTATCAGGTGTTAAAAAATATTAATATTTGTAAACACACCCACCCATTTAGATTAGTCTCTGCTCATAGCAGTGGTGCAGACATACAGTACAGTTCCCGTGGACTGGTCATAATCCATGCATGGGCAGTGTATGATGTCTACGCATGTTTTTTCCAGGTAACAGAAAATCATCATCAATAAACTTTTAATTAATGAAGCACCGAATTGTATCCTGTGGTTCATTAATTGATGATTATTGCCGTAAACAGTGTTTAAAATCTAATATCATTGCATCCGTAGAAATATTGCCCTCCCATGGAAAGTGACCAGTCCACGGCAGCCACACTGTAGGCTTGGGGGCTGGAGGGGTGGGGGGCACATGCCCGCCCCAATTTCATTCATGCCCCCACCCCTCTCCCCTGTTAACTCATTTAATGAACATCCGAAAAGACTTTTTAATATCTAGATATTTATGCTTGTTCGCAACTTATTATGGACACAAATGGACAAAGAGTCAAGGAAATTGTGCTTTACTGTCTTGAATTTCAAATTTTTTGGGTTTTTTTTTGTTTTGTGGGGGGGGGGGGGGGGGGGCACCCGACCCCTCCACTGATGAGAGGGGCACACTCCCTCTTCTCCTCGCCCCTATCTCACTGCTATGTGACTCAGCTGATTCTGTGCATCATATTCTTTATGACGCGGCCCCACCCCCACTAGATATTACTCTTGCCCCTACATGTAACTTTGATATTCTGGCTAAGCACCTGTATAATGGTAAACTAACATCAAATTATGTGCTTATGTCCAGTAGCTAACATATTGGAAAAGTATAATGCGCTTTGTCAGAAACTTGATCAAGTATTGATGACAAACAACAATTTTCATTACCAGTACCTGGTACCAGTAATAAAATAAGATTTGCAAATATCACCCTGCGTTTTTTCAGCTATTAACTAACATAAAATTGTGCGCTTCATGAAAATTATTTTGTTACTACCTGCTAAAAATTACTGTTTCTTGTTTTGCTCTTTTAGAAAAAGAAATCACTCCTTCTCTGGCGGGCATACTAAACTTCGAGGCAAACCAAGGGATACAAAGGTGAATGAAAACAGGAGAGAAATGTGTATGAGGTGGTGTGTTCTTTTTATTATTTATTTATTGGTGTTTAAGGTCACATTTATCTGCACAACAGCTTATTATGACCATGGTAGTTTTACGGATGGAGGAAACCAGAGTACCCTGAGAGAACCACTGAGCAATGGCAAGCAACTGTGAGCTCCCCAACATACTACACAAGCAGGGTTAGCCTTGTTCGAAGACAGGTGCACCAAGAACATGCAGTATGCCTTAGTACACAGCATACCTTGCCCCCACATGGGCAATGGGGATGAAGTGTCTTGCCCAAGGACACAAAGCTGTTGCCACAGGTGGAATTCGAACCGAGGATCTCTCGGCTTGCAGCCTGCACCTCTACCTACTGAGCCACTGCATCCCTGGTGATGTATTCTGATTATGTAAATAGATTTAAGCAGTATGTGCATGGCTTTAATGCCATATTTGAGAATTATGGGTGCTGAAGAGTAAGAGTGTGCTGAAAAATCTTTCCTTTGGTATTTAGTAGGTAGCTTGGTAATGGTAAAGTGACTCCACCTCTGTAAGCAACAGTGTGAACTGTTAATCACATGGTGACTTCTTAATTAGTTTTCTCTGTGGCTGTCGGCAATAATCGTCTTCTTTGTTATGACAGAAAAATTGTTATGGACCAATATCATGACATGGGAAACAGTATTTTTTGGAAGTGGTAATCTTTCACTCGCCAACGATAAAAAAAATTGCTGTAAGACTGGAGACATGGTCAGCACTCATGGTTGACCAATGGGACCAATGATTAAGAGGATACTGACTTACTTTTTCTACAATTCTATAAAACGGCGGCAACTGTAAAAAAATGAAAGTGTCAATGACACTGTAGCTCAACTTGTTAAGACATGTACATGTGTAGTATGTGACACAGCAATGACAAACATGTAGGTAATGACCTGCTAACAAAGGTACATATAAAGTATTGTAACGGTCTGTACATAAACACTGACCGTAGCCTGTAACAAATTTATAGGTAAAGTATTGTAAAGGTGGGGTGACAGTTAGATGCAAAACTGGAAAAGAAATCTTTGAGTCCCAGAGTGGGTCTGACTGAACCCCAAAATATTTGTTCCCATAGCACAGTGATAACAAAGGCACCCAAAAACACTCGTTTCAGTCCCAAGGTGATAACAAAGGTTCCCAAGAAGTTTTGTTAAGATCGGTTCATAAATACGACCCCGAGTCTGAGCCGTATAGAAGTTGTGTACAAAAAACTGATTGGACCTAATTTCGGTACAAAATGGCCACAGGCAGCCATCTTGAATTTTGGATCGCACCCAGAAACACTCGTTCTCGTCCCTAGGTGATAACAAAGATACCCAAGCCCAAGCTGTATTGACATGTGCACTTACTGTGTATAAGTAGCACTGAATAAATCAAAGTTCATCTAATTTGTATAATTTCTGCACGAGAAAAAAACTTGTATTATATGTGATGTATTCCATGTTACTAAACATTCATACAAAAATTTATTCAAATCAGAACTTTCATACAGAACTTCTGTACAAAAAACTGATTGCACTAATTTTGATACAAAATGGCTGCTGGTGGCCATCTTGAATTTCGGACTGCACCTAAAAAGACTCGTTCTCGTCCCACGGTGATAACAAAGGTACCCAAGACGTTTCGTAAAGATCGGTTCATAAATACGGCCTCTAGGCTGAGCCGTATAGAAGTTGTGTACAAAAAACTGATTGGACCTAATTTCGGTACAAAATGGCCACTGGCAGCCATCTTGAATTTTGGATCGCACCCAGAAACACTCGTTCTCATCCCTAGGTGATAACAAGGTACCCAAGAAGTTTGGTGAAGATCGGTTCATAAATACAGCCCCTAGCCCAAGCCGTATTGACATGTGCACTTACTGTGTATAAGTAGCATTGAATAAATCAAAGTTCATCTAATTTGCATAATTTCTGCACGAGAAAAAAACTTGTATTATATGTAATGTATTTCATGTTACTAAACATTCATACAAAAATGTATTCAAATCAGAACTTTCATACAGAAGTTCTGACAAAAAAAAACTGATTGCACTAATTTCTGTACAAAATGGCTGCTGGAGGCCATCTTGAATTTTGGACTGCACCCAAAAACATTCGTTCTCGTCCCACGGTGATAACAAAGGTACCCAAGAAGTTTCTGTTACATGTTATGTTAATAAGGATGACTTTCAAAAGGATTCTCCAACATGTTCCAAAGAAGGTTTAAGAATTGTTTTGGCTTTAATAGCAAATAAAATGTGGCTACCAAAATCAATGGACATTAAGTCTGCTTTCTTACAGGGTTCTTTATTGACAAGAAACATTTATTTGAAACCCCCAAAAGAGGCTAATAAATCTGGTTATATCTGGGGACTTAAAAAATGTGTATATGGACTTGGTGAAGCATCATTAAAGTGGTACATGAAAGTGAAAGAAGTTATGATTTTATGTGGAGCCTCTGTTTCTACAGTTGATCCTGCAATATTTTTCTGGAGGGATGTAAACACTAATGATTTGCTGGAAGTGTTAGCTTCACATGTAGATGATTTTATTTACGCTGGAAAGGACAGTTTTCAAAACATCATCTCAGATATAAAATTGAAACTTAATGTTGGCAATGAAGAAACAAACTGTTTTAAATATATTGGACTCAATATAATGACTGAAAATAATTTGATAAGTGTGGATCAACAAGATTATATAACGTCTCTGAATCCAATAGATATTTCCAAAACAAGGGCCAAGAATAAAGATTCTTCTTTGAATAGTACTGAAATTGAAATCTTGAGGTCAAAAACTGGACAGATAATGTGGATAGCAAATCAAACCAGACCAGATATTCTTTTCGAGGCATGTATGATATGCTCTAATGTGAAACAGTCCAGAGTTGAGGACATATTGCAAGTGAATAAAGTCATAAGAAAAATAAAATCTGACATAGTAAAAGTTAAATTTCAACAGCTGGGGGATATGGATTCTATCAGGTTGGTTATATATAGTGATGCGTCCCTAGGAACGCTATTAGATGGTGGAAGTCAAGGAGGTAATTTGATATTTCTGGTAGGAAATAATAAATACTTTTCTCCAATAGCCTGGCAGTCCAAAAGAATAAGAAGAGTGGTGAGAAGTACCCTAGCAGCCGAAGCATTAGCACCGTCTGATGCTACCGGTAACGGAATATTCTTGGCAGAACTTTATTGTCAACTGCAGTTTCAAAGTTCAAATGAACTGCCAATCGAGTGTATAACAGACAATAAGTCATTGTGCGATGCTGTCTATTCAACAAAGCTTGTTAGTAACTAGAGAAACAGAATTTACTGCATCCAGTAAATTCAAGTTTGTGTGAAAAGGGTTAAAGTATCAGGAATAAACTCTACAGAAAGAGAATTTATGGAGGCTTATCTTCTGGTGTAAAATATTTTTTAACAAATCAGAAATGGGTTTTCGATAACAGTATTTACAGATATTCATACAGGAATCAGAACATTTTTTATAAGAAACCAGAAAAGGCATATATGTGACCAGCATTCAAAGGGTTCGATACACGAATCAGAAATGGACAATTTTGGCTCCGCCCACTAATTTGAGTGATGAAGTACATTCATAAACTTTAGAAATACATTAAGGTGTAAACGCATTTCCTAGTCTTTCTGAATAATATGCACTTGATGACCTCATTCAGGTGGACCGTATATTGAATCTCCAGCACTTTTTAACTCAGTCGGTGTAGTCCCATGTCTACATCTACACTAAAGAATGAGCGCAACCCACTTTGAAATAATGGCTCTACCAACTTCAGATCTGTCATCTGTCATTCAGATGGAACGGGTGAAAAAAACATAGATGAGTGCAAACTGGTTATTGTTAACTTGCATGCCAAAATGCATCGAGATAGGACGATCCGTATTTGAGTTGTCGCGCTGACAAGGGGTGCATAGACTCTATGTCGGAGATATTGTCATAAAAACCTTAAAAACCCCAAGAGCTCATTTGAAGGCCTGCTCATAAAAGAGCATCTAGTGACATAAACAAGGCATACATAAAACTAGAACTTACCTAATAAATTAATTTTAAACAGTCCCAGCACTAACACAGTTAACAGTACAGTCAACTATGTCAGTATTGCATATTTTATTTATTCCTGACAGTATTGTGATAGGTTTCAATAACAAATCTCCAGTGTAGTTTTACAATTACATGTACACCGGGGGGCAAGGTGGCTCAGTAGGTAGAGGTGCAGGCTGCAAGCCGAGAGGTCCTCGGTTCGAATACCACACGCGGCAACCGCGTTGTGTCCTTGGGCAAGACACTTCACCCCCATTGCCCATGTGGGGGCACGATGACGCCGTGTACTAAGGCATACTGCACGTCGATGGTACGCATGTCTTCAACCAATCTAACCCTGCCTGTGCTGCAGTGCGGAGTTACGATGTTGGGGAGCTGGCACCTGCTCGTCGTTGCTCGGTGGTTCTCTCCTGGTACTCAGGCTTCCTCCACCCATAAAACTGTCACGGTCATGATTAGCCATTGTGCATAAATATGTGACCTTAAACATCAATAAATAAATAAATAACATGTACACCGGAATTCTTCATGATCAAGTTGTTTGTTTTTATATTAACTTGGTTTGGGAATTAATTCTGTACAATGAGATTAAATAAATAGATCATGTTATTGTATGTGACAGTCACAGCTTTCTCCCTACTGCTTTTTGGGAAATTCTTTCATAGAGAAAATATTCATACACTCATCAGAACAATTTTTCTAAGAAATCTGAAAAGGCATATATGTGCACACCATTTATAGGGTTCGATCAAGGAATAAGAAATGGACATTACTGCCACTGCCATTTGTTTGAATGATGAGATGCATGTATAATCTTCAGAACTGCATTAACTGGTATAAAATGAAATTCCTAATAGGTCGAAAAAGTATGCATTTAATAACCTCTCTTGACCGCATAGAGGTGGACCACATTTTGAACCTCCAGCAAGTTTCAACTCATTTGGTGCAGGTACCATTACTATAGGTCATACCAAACCTGAAGTATGAGTATAAACTACTTTATAAATATTGGCTCCACCAACTCCAGATCTGCCATATTTGTAGATGATGGCAAATGTTCATATTAGCAAGGCAATGATGAAGTGCATGCATGGTACCTCTGGAAAATATATTGCAAGTAAAAAGGTTCAGTAATCTTGGAATGTAGACGTTGAAAGGCCTTGAAGATCCCCCCCCCCCCCCTCCCCCCGAGAGCCTGTCTGAAGACTTATTGGCACTGTCAAAATACCGAGGTCCTATCTATATCCATGTGTGTTTAGAACAACACTGTGAGAATGGAAATGGTTTTCATTATTCTCAATGATTTTTTCAAAGAGAGGTGCACCATCGAAGTGCAGTACGCTTTAGTACACAGTGCCACCGTGCCCCCATATTAAGATCTTCAGAGGGTTAAAATATTTGCTTTAAATATTCCATTTTAATCCTTTAACCCTATACCCAACGAATCGGCCGCATCCGCCCGCATAATATGCAAATTGAGAAGGTCCAACGAGGGGTCCCATGATATGGTTTTGTTGAAATTGTTTGGAAAATTTGAAAAAAATGATATTTGAAATAATAAATTTTGCTATCGTCTGCGTTGGGTAAAGGGTTAAATGGGGGCGCAGTGGCTGAGTTGGCAGAGGTGCAGGCTGCAAGTCGAGCGGTCCTCACTCTGTCCTTGGGCAAGACACTTCACCCCATTGCCCACGTGGGTGCATGGTGGCGATGTGTACTAAAGCGTACCGCACATCGATGGTGCACCTGTCTTCAACCAATGCTAACCCTGCTTGTGTGGAGTTAGTATGTGGGGAATCTGATAGTTGCCCTCTGTTGCCCGGAGGTTCTCCCCAGGTATTCTGGCTTCCTCCACCTGTAAAACTGTCCTGGTCATGGTAAACCACTGTGCAGAAATATGTGACATTAAACACCAATAAATAAATAATCCTTTAAAAAATGAGCTCATTCCAATGAAGGGTCATAAGCTATGTTTTTCAAGCAAAAATGAAAAAGTAATTAAAACTGAATAGACATTTCTGTATAAAGCTGACCGGTTTTTGCCGTTATGTTGGCTAAAGGGTTAAGAATCCCTTAGTTTGGAAAGCACACTGAAAAGGTGTCCCATTCCACATAGAATTAAATGTTTCAGAAAAGAAAGCGAAAAACATTCTGTAGCCATGAGTTATATTAAAGATATTTGTTTATTCACATCGAAGTATTAAGAGGGTTAAAATCTGACCATTCAAATATTCCATTTTATTACTTTGTAACTGTGATAGGTGTTTCGAGAAAGCCACACACCACTCCATCCCAAAACCTCTCAATCCTGAGTTATGATTGAGAATAAATAGATTTTAAAAAAAAATGCTTTGAAAAGTGAAGGTTTCCCTCTCTCTTCAATGATTGAGACTGAAGTTTTGTAACATGATACAACATAAATATACAGTGCTGTTCAATGTAACAAAGAATTCTATCTCAGCTTTCTCTCTGGAGATTTCTGTTTTAGATAATGGTTACTGCTTCAGCTAACTCATTTCCCAGTAAATGTTGTAAACATATTTTTAACATCTAGAGCCCGAAGGCCCCACATGCCTCCAAATCATAGATGACCAAGTACCAATGGCAGGCAGTCTATCAGTATACCAAAAACATTGAGATAGGAGTGACTGTATTTGGGTTATCATGTTGACAAACAGTGCATAGAAGACATTCTATGAATGTTATTAATTTATTGGGGTTTAACGACACTTCAACAGCTAGGCCGCCTCGTGTCGTACAGTTTTTACGGATGCATTAAACCAGAGAACACAGAGAACCACCAAACAGCAACAACAAGCAACTATCTGGCCCCCAACATGCTAACTCCACACAAGCAGGGTTAGTGCAAGTGTATCATCGACATGCAGTATGTCTTAGTACACATCATCACTATGCCATTATGTGGGCAATGGGGGTGAAGTGTGTTTGCCCAAAGACACAAGGCACTTGCCGCAGATAGAATTCGAACTGAGAACCTCTCGGCTTGCAGTCTGCACCTCTAACTGCTTAGCCACCGTGTCCCTCTATGAATGTAATGGGAATACTTTAGAGGCTTATTTTGGGGGATAAAATAGTTTTAAAGGAATAAGAAATAGGTTTTCAATGACAGTATTTATAGATATTCATTAAAAAATCAGATAATTTTTTCCAAGAAACCAGAAAAGGTATATATCTTCACAGCATTCAAAGGGACCAATCAAGGAAATGCACAAGGAGGTTCAAAAATATGATTTCCAGCAATTCTGGTAATAGCCTCCATGACTCCTGTTCGACCTTGGCCCAAATTTTGAATCTCCATCGAGTGTCGACTCGTTTGGTATTGGTCCCAGGTCCATACATCATACCATGCTTGAAATATGAGCATGACCCACTTTCATGGACTTCAGGAATGCTTTAGAGAGTCAAAACATGTGATTTCCAGCAATTCTGAAAAAATGCACTCAATGACTCAAGGTGACCTCTGTGACCTTGACCCACATTTTTGAACCTCCATCAAGTGTCAACTTATTTAGTGTTGGCTCTAGGTCCATGCATCACAACATGCTTGAGATATGAGCGTGACCCACTTTCAAAAATTTTGGCCACACACACTTTTTTCATGAAAAAATGCACGTCTGAATTTTGGGGAAGCATTTGGAGGTCAAAAAATGTGATTTCCAGCAACTATGAAAAATGCACTCATTGACCCCTGAGTGATCTCGGTGACCTTGACCCATATTTTGAATCTCCATCGAGTGTCGACTCATTTGGTGTTGGTCCCAGGTCCATATGTCATACCATGCTTGAGATATAAACGTGACCCACTTTCAAAATATTGGCCACGCCCACTTTTTTTACGTCAAAATGCATGTGTGTATGTCAGGAATGCTTTAGGGGGTCAAAAAATGTGATTTCTAGCTATTATGAAAAATGCACTTAATGACCACTAGGTGACCTCCGTGACCTTGACCCATATTTTGAATCTCCATCGAGTGTCGACTCATTTGGTGTTGGTCCCAGGTCCATACATCATACCATACTTGAGATATCAGCGTGACCCACTTTAAAAAAAAATTTTCACGCCCACTTTTTTTTACGTCAAAATGGATGTGTGTATATCAGGAATGCTTTAGGGTGTCAAAAAATGTGATTTCTAGCAATTATGAAAAATGCACTTAATGACCCCTAGGTGACCTCCATAACCTTGACCCGTATTCTGAATCTCCATCGAGTGTCGACTCATTTGGTGTTGGTCCCAGGTCCATATGTCATACCATGCTTGAGATATAAGCGTGATCCACTTTCAAAAATTTTGGCCACGCCCACTTTTTTTCTTCAAAATACATGTCTGTACGTCAGGAATGCTTTAAGGGGTCAAAAAATGTGATTTCAAGCAATTATGAATGAAAGTGTCAATGACACTGTAGCTCAACTTGTCAAGACAAAGACATGTACATGTATAGTATGTGACACAGCAATGACAAACATCTAGGTAATGACCTGATAACAAAGGTACATATAAAGTATTGTAACGGTCTGTACATAAATACTGACCGTTGCCTGTAACAAATGTATAGGTAAAGTATTGTAAAGGTGGGTGACAGTCAGATGCTGAACTAGAAAAAATCTTTGAGTCCCAGAGTGGGTCTGACTGAACCCCAAAATATTTGTTCTCATAGCACAGTGATAACAAAGGCACCCCAAAACACACTCGTTCCTGTCCCAAGGTGAAAACAAAAGTACTCAAGAAGTTTTGTGAAGATCAGTTCATAAATACGAGCTGTATAGAACTTGTGACAAAAAACTGATTGGACCTAATTTCGGTACAAAATGGCCACTGGCAGCCATCTTGAATTTTGGACCGTACCCAGAAACACTCATTCTCATCCCAAGGAGATAACAAAGGTACCCAAGAAGTTTTGTGAAGATCGGTTCATAAATACAGCCTCTACCCTGAGCCGTATTGACATGTGTGCTTACATTGTGTAAGTAGCACTGAATAAATCAAAGTTCATCTAATTTGCATAATTTCTGCACGAAAAAAAAACCCTTACAATATGTGATGTATTCCATGTTACTAAACATTCATACAAAAATTTATTCAAATCAGAACTTTCATACAGAAGTTCTATACAAAAGACTGATTGCACTAATTTTGGTACAAAATGGCTGCTGGTAGCCATCTTGAATTTTGGACCACACCCAAAAACACTCGCTCTCATCCCACGGTGATAACAAAGTTACCCAAGAAGTTTCGTAAAGATTGGTTCATAAATATGGCCTCTAGTCTGAGCTGTATAGAAGTTGTGTACAAAAAACTGATTAGACCTAATTTCGGTACAAAATGGCCACTAGCAGCCATCTTGAATTTTAGACCGCACCCAGAAACACTCGTTCTCGTCCCAAGGTGATAACAAAGGTACCCAAGACATTTCGTGAAGATCAGTTCATAAATACAGACTCTAGTCTGAGCCAAATTGACATGTGTACTTAATGTGTGTAAGTCGCACTGAAAAAATCAAAGTTCATCTAATTTGCATAATTTCTGCTCGAGAAAAAACCCTGTATTATATGTGATGCATCCCATGGTACTAAACATTCAGACAAAAAAATTATTCAAATCAGGGCTTTCATATGGAAGTTCTGTGCAAAAATCTGATTGCACCTAATTTTGTACAAAATGGCTGCCATCGGCCATCTTGAATTTTGGACCGGACCCCAAAACACTCGTTCTCATCCCACGGTGATAACAAAGGTACCCAAGAAGTTTCGTAAAGATCGGTTCATAAATACGGCCTCTAGCCCGAGCCGTACTGGCATTTGCACTTACAGTGCTGAAAGTAACCCCCAAAAAACATCAAAATTAGTCTAATTTGCACAATTTACGTACGAGAAAAAAACCCGTATTATATGTGATGTATCCCATGGTACTAAACATTCATACAAAAAATTATTCAAATCAGAGCTTTCATATGGAAGTTCTGTACAAAAAACAGATTTCTGCATCGTCAGTACAAAATGGCAGCTGGCAGCCATTTTGAATTTCGGACCGCACCCAAAAACACTCGTTCTCGTCCCACGGTCATAACAAAGGTACCCAAGAAGTTTCGTAAAGATCGGTTCATAAATACGGCCTCTAGCCCGAGCCATAGCAGCTTGGCACTTACAGCTCTGAAAGTAACACTAAATAAATCAAAGTCAGTCTAATTTGCATAATTTACGCACGAGAAAAAAACCCGTATTATATGTGATGTATCCCATGGTACTAAACATTTATACAAAACTTTATTCAAATCAGAACTTTCATACAGAAGTTCTGTACAAAAAACTGATTTTTGCATCATCGGTACAAAATGGCCACTGGCAGCCATCTTGAATTTTGGACCACACCTAAAAACACTCGTTCCCGTCCCAGGGTCATAACAAAGGTACACAAGAAGTTTTGTAAAGATCGGTTCATAAATACGACCTCTAGCCCGAGCCATAGCCAATTGTTGACGTACGGACAGACGGACAGATGGCCAGACGGATGGACGGACAGACGGACGATGGGCCATGACAATAGCTCAAATTTGACTTTGTCAAAGTTGAGCTAAAAATGCACTTAATGACCCCTAGGTGACCTCCGTGACCTTGACCCATATTTTGAATCTCCATCGAGTGTCGACTCATTTTGTGTTAGTCCCAGGTCCATACGTCATACCATGCTTGAGATATGAGCATGACCCACTTTCAAAAATTTTGGCCACGCCCACTTTTTTACGTCAAAATGCATGTGTGTATGTCAGGAATGCTTTAGGGGGTCAAAAAATGTGATTTCTAGCAATTATGAAAAATGCACTTAATGACCACTAGGTGACCTCTGTGACTTTGACCCATATTTTGAACTCCCATCGAGTGTCAACTCATTTGGTGTTGGTCCCAGGTCCATACATCATACCATGCTTGAGATATGAGCATGACCCACTTTCAAAAATTTTGGTCACGCCCACTTTTTTTTTACGGCAAAATGCACGTGTGTATGTCAGGAATGCTTTAGGGTGTCAAAAAATGTGATTTCTAGCAATTATGAAAAATGCACTTAATGACCCCTAGGTGACATTGACCCATATTCTGAATCTCCATCGAGTGTCGACTCATTTGGTGTTGGTCCCAGGTCCATACGTCATACCATGCTTGAGATATGAGCGTGACCCACTTTCAAAAATTTTGGTCACGCCCACTTTTTATACTTCAAAATACATGTGTGTACGTCAGGAATGCTTTAGGGGGGTCAAAAAATGTGATTTCTAGCAATTATGAAAAATGCACTTAATGACCCCCAGGTGACCTGTGACCTTGACCCATATTTTGAATCTCCATCGAGTGTGGACTCATTTGGTGTTGGTCCCAGGTCCATATGTCATACCATGCTTGAGATATGAGCGTGACCCATTTTCAAAAATTTTGGCCACGCCCACTTTTTTTACTTCAAAATACATGTCTGTACATCAGGAATGCTTTAAGGGGTCAAAAAATGTGATTTCTAGCAATTATGAAAAATGCACTTAATGACCCCTAGGTGACCTCCGTGACCTTGACCCATATTTTGAATCTCCATCGAGTGTCGACTCATTTGGTGTTGGTCCCAGGTCCATACATCATACCATGCTTGAGATATGAGCGTGACCCACTTTAAAAAATTTTGGTCACGCCCACTTTTTTTACGTCAAAATGCATGTGTGTATGTCAGGAATGCTTTAGGGTGTCAAAAAATGTGATATCTAGCAGTTATGAAAAATGCACTTAATGACCCCTAGGTGACCTCCGTGACCTTGACCCATATTTTGAATCTCCATCGAGTGTCGATTCATTTTGTGTTGGTCCAAGGTCCATACGTCATACCATGCTTGAGATATGAGCATGACCCACTTTCAAAAATTTTGGCCGCGCCCACTTTTTTACGTCAAAATGCATGTGTGTATGTCAGGAATGCTTTAGGGGGTCAAAAAATGTGATTTCTAGCAATTATGAAAAATGCACTTAATGACCCCTAGGTGACCTCTGTGACCTTGACCCATATTTTGAATCCCCATCGAGTGTCGACTCATTTGGTGTTGGTCCCAGATCCATACATCATACCATGCTTGAGATATGAGCGTGACCCACTTTCAAAAATTTTAGTCACGCCCACTTTTTTTTTACCGCTAAATGCATGTGTGTATGTCAGGAATGCTTTAGGGTATCAAAAAATGTGATTTCTAGCAATTATGAAAATTGCACTTAATGACCCCTAGGTGACATTGACCCATATTCTGTATCTCCATCGAGTGTCGACTCATTTGGTGTTGGTCCCAGGTCCATACGTCATACCATGCTTGAGATATGAGCGTGACCCACTTTCAAAAATTTTGGCCACGCCCACTTTTTATACTTCAAAATACATGTGTGTACGTCAGGAATGCTTTAGGGGGGCAAAAAATGTGATTTCTAGCAATTATGAAAAATGCACTTAATGACCCCCAGGTGACCTCCGTGACCTTGACCCATATTTTGAATCTCCATCGAGTGTCGACTCATTTGGTGTTGGTCCCAGGTCCATTCGTCATACCATGCTTGAGATATAAGCGTAACCCACTTTCAAAAATGTCGGCCACGCCCACTTTTTTTTACGTCAAAATGCATGTGTGTACGTCAGGAATACTTTAGGGGGTCAAAAAAATGTGATATCCAGCAATTCTGAAAAATGCATTCAATGACCCCTAGATGACCTCCGTGACCTTGACCCATATTTTGAACCTCCATTGAATGTCGACTCATTTGGTGTTGGTCCCAGGTCTGTAGGTCATACCACGCCGGAGATATGGGCGTGACCCACTTTCAAAACACCCCTACAGCCACCCCTGATACCCCAGGAATCTGAAAAACATAGGTGGCTGAGAAGTTGTGGCTGTCTATAAGCATGCCAAAAATCAACGAGATAGGGCTATTCGTTTTCGAGTTATCTTGCGGACAAAAAAGTGATGAGAAGACAGAAGACAGGAGAAGAAGAAGAAGAAGAAGAAGAAGAAGAAGAAGAAGAAGAAGAAGAAGAAGAAAAAGAAGAAGAAGAAGAAGAAGAAAAAAAAAGAAAAAGAAAAAAAAGAAAAAGAAAAAGAAACTGTGCAAAAACAATAGTCTGTGTGTTTCACACAAACAAGAGACTCCAGATTGAAATCAGCAGCATCAAGGAACAAACTAGAGAAACAGAATTTACTGCACCCAGTAAATTCAAGTCTGTGTGAAAAGGGTTAAAGAATCAGGAATCAACTATACAGAAAGAGAATTTATGGAGGCTTATTTTCAGGAGTAAAATATTTTTAAACAAATCTGAAATGGGTTTTCGTTAACAGTATTTACAGATATTCATACTGGAATCAGAACAATTATTTATAAGAAACCAGAAAAGGCATACATGTGACCAGCATTTAAAGGGTTCGATACTCGAATCAGAAATGGACATTTTTGGCTCTGCCCACTAATTTGAGTGATGAAATACGTTCATAAACTTTAGAAATGCATTAAGGTGTAATAAAATTCATTTCCCAGTATTTCTGAATAATACGCACTTGATGGCTTTGGTGACCTCTTTCAGGCAGACCCCTAGGTGACCTCCATGACCTTGACCCGTATTCTGAATTTCCATCAAGTGTTGACTCATTTGGTGTTAGTTCCAGGTCCATTCATCATACCACGATTGAGATATGAGCATGACCCACTTTCAAAAATGTTGGCTACGCCCACTTTTTTAACATAAAAATGCATGTATGGACCTCAGGAATGCTTTGGGGGGGGGGGGGGGGGGTGGTCAAAAAATGTGATTTCCAGCAATTATGAAAAATGCACTTAATGACCCCCAGATGACCTCCTTGACCCTGACCCATATTTTGAGTCTCCATCAAGTGTCGACTCATTTGGTGTTGGTCCCAGGTCTGTAGGTCATACCACGCTTTAAATATGGGCGTGACCCACTTTCAAAAATTTTGGCCACGCCCACTTTTTTACGTCAAAATGCATGTGTGTACGTCAGGAATACTTTATGGATCAAAAAATGTGATTTTCAGCAATTCTGAAAAAATGCACTCAATGATCCTTAGGTGTCCTCTGTGACCTTGACCCATATTTTGAGTCTGCCTCAAGTGTCGACTCATTTGGTGTTGGTCCCAGGTCCGTAGGTCATACCACGCTTTAGATATGGGCGTGACCCACTTTCAAAAATTTTGGCCACGCCCACTTTTTTATGTCAAAATGCATGTGTGTACGTCAGAAATACTTTAGGGGGTCAAAAAATGTGATTTCCAGCATTTCTGAAAAAATGCACTCAATGACCCCTAGGTGACCTCTGTTACCTTGACCCATATTTTGAATCTCCATCAAGTGTCGACTCATTTGGTGTTGGTCCCAGGTCCATACGTCATTCCATGCCTGTGATACGGGCATGACCCACTTTCAAAAATTTTGGCCACGCCCACTTTTTTTTACGTCAAAATGCATGTGTGTACGTCAGAAATAGTTTGGGGGGTCAAAAAATGTGATTTCCAGCAATTCTGAAAAATGCACTCAATGACCCCTAGGGGACCTCCGTGACCTTGACCCATATTTTGAATGTCCATCAAGTGTCGACTGATTTGGTGTTGATCCCAGGTCCATATGTCATACCACGCCTGAGGTATGGGTGTGACCCACTTTCAAAAAATGTTTGGCCACGCCCACTTTTTTATGTCAAAATGCATGTGTGTACGTCAGGAATACTTTAGGGGTCAAAAATAAGATTTCCAGCAATTCAGAGAAAATGCACTCAATGACCCCTAAGTGACCTCTGTGACCTTGACCCATATTTTGAATCTCCATCAAGTGTCGACTCATTTGGTGTTGGTCCCAGGTTCATACGTCATTCCACGCCTGAGATATGGGTGTGACCCACTGTCAAAAATTTTGGCCACGCCCACTTTTTTTTACTTCACAATGCATGTGTGTACGTCAGAAATAGTTTAGGGGGTCAAAAAATGTGATTTCCAGCAATTCTGAAAAATGCACTCAATGACCCCTAGTTGACCTCCGTGACCTTGACCCATATTTTGAACCTCCATCGGGTGTCGACTCATTTGGTGTTGATCCCAGGTCTGTAGGTCATACCACGCTTGAGATATGGGCGTGACCCACTTTCAAAAAATTTGGCCACGCCCACTTTTTTATGTCAAAATGCATGTATGTACGTCAGGAATACTTTAGGGGGTCAAAAAATGTGATTTCCAGCAATTCTGAAAAATGCACTCAATGACCCCTAAGTGACTTCTGTGACCTTGACCCATATTTTGAATCTCCATCAAGTGTCGCCTCATTTGGTGTTGATCCCAGGTCCATGTGCCATAACACACCTGAGATATGGGCATTACCCACTTTCAAAATTTTTGGCCACGCCCACTTTTTTTACGTCAAAATGCATGTGTGTATGTCAGGAATACTTTAGGGGGTCAAAAAATGTGATTTCCAGCAATTCTGAAAAATGCACTCAATGACCCCTAGGTGACCTTCATGACCTTGACCCGTATTTTGAATCTCCATCAAGTGTCGACTCATTTCGTGGTGGTCCCAGGTCCATACGTCATACCACGCCTGAGATATGGGCATGACCCACTTTCAAAAATTTTGGTCACGCCCACTTTTTTTACGTCAAAATGCATGTGTGTACGTCAGGAATACTTTAGGGGGTCAAAAAATGTGATTTCCAGCAATTCTGAAAAATGCACTCCATGACCCCTAGATGACCTCCGTGACCTTGACCCATATTTTGAACATCCATCGAGTGTCGACTCATTTGGTGTTGGTTCCAGGTCCCTAGGTCATACCATGCCTGAGATATGGGCGTGACCCACTTTCAAAACACCCCCACAGAGAATCCTAATGCCCCAGGAATCTGAAAAATATTCAGTGCCGAGAACTTGTGGCTGTCTATCAGCATGCCAAAAATCAACGAGATAGGGCAATTCGTTTTCGAGTTATCTTGCGGACAAAAAAGTGATGAGAAGACAGAAGACAGGAGAAGAAGAAGAAGAAGAAGAAGAAGAAGAAGAAGAAGAAGAAGAAGATAAAAAAAAGAAAAAGAAACTGTGCAAAAACAATAGTCTATGTGTTTCACACAGACTAATTAGTTTGAAAACTAGAGAAACAGAATTTACTGCACCCAGTAAATTCAAGTCTGTGTGAAAAGGGTTAAAGAATCAGGAATAAACTATACAGAAAGAGAATTTATGGAGGCTTATTTTCATGAGTAAAATATTTTTAAACAAATCAGAAGTGGGTTTTCGTTAACAGCATTTACAGATATTCATACTGGAATCAGAACAGTTATTTATTAAGAAACCAGAAAAGGCATACATGTGACCAGCATTCAAAGGGTTCGATCCTCGAATCAGAAATGGACATTTTTGGCTCTGCCCACTAATTTGAGTGATGAAATACATTCATAAACTTTAGAAATGCATTAAGGTGTAATAAAATTCATTTCCCAGTATTTCTGAATAATACGCACTTGATGACTTTGGTGACCTCCTTCAGGCAGACTCCTAGGTGACCTCCATGACCTTGACCCATATTTTGAATTTCCAAGTGTCGACTCATTTGGTGTTAGTTCTAGGTCCATTTATTATACCACGATTGAGATATGAGCATGACCCACTTTCAAAAATGTTGGCTACTTTTTTAACATAAAAATGCATGTTTGGACCTCAATTCCGGAATGCTTTGGGGAGGGGGGGGGGGGGGTCAAAAAATGTGATTTCCAGTAATTATGAAAAATGCACTTAATGACCCCTAGGTGACCTCCTTGACCCTGACCCATATTTTGAATCTCCATCAAGTGTCGACTCATTTGGTGTTGATCCCAGGTCCGTAGGTCATACCACGCTTGAGATATGGGCGTGACCCACTTTCAAAAATTTTGGCCACGCCCACTTTTTTATGTCAAAATGCATGTGTGTACGTCAGGAATACTTTATGGATCAAAAAATGTGATTTCCAGCAATTCTGAAATGAAAGTGTCAATGACACTGTAGCTCAACTTGACAAGCTTGAACTTGGTAAGTTATAAATGAAACGGCAAAATTGAAGATCATTGGTACCAATGTCATTTTTTTGGCCAGTGGCAACATTTTTTGACAGAAACCGAAGAAAATCGATAGCTCCCATCTAGAGGCCTCCCCAAACAAGCATGCCAGGTTTCAAAGCAATCTGATCATAAATGTGCCCTGTAGGGTGTATAAAAGGGAAATATTGTGGTCTGACTAGACTAAATTCTAAGAACGTTGGCTGTGGCAACATTTTTTGACGGAAATGGAAGAAAATCAATAGCTCCCATCTAGAGGTCACCGTAAATAAGCATACCATGTTTCAAAGCAATCTAATCATAAATGTGCCCTGTAGGGTGAGCCAAAGGGAAATATTGTGGTCTGACTAAACTAAGTTCTAAGAATGTTGGCTGCGGCAACATTTTTTGATGGAAATTGAAGAAAATCGATAGTTCCCATCTAGAGGTCACCCCAAACAAGCATGAAAGGTTTCAAAGCAATCCGATCATAAATGTGCCCTGTAGGGTGTGATAAAGGGAAATATTGAGTTTTCTGACTAAACTAAGTTCTAAGAACGTTGGCCGCAGCAACATTTTTCGACGGAAATTGAAGAAAATCGATAGCTCCCCTCTAGAGGTCTCCCCAAACAAGCATACCAGGTTTCAAAGCAATCAAATCATAAATGTGCCCTGTAGGGTGTGCCAAAGGGAAATATTGTGGTCTGACTAAACTGAGTTCTAAAAACATTGGCCACGGCAACATTTTACGATGGAAATTGAAGAAAATCGATAGCTCCCATCTAGAGGTCACCCAAACAAGCATGCCAGGTTTCAAAGCAATCCGATCATAAATGTACCCTGTAGGGTGTGCCAAAGGGAAATATTGAGTCTTCTGACTAAACTAAGTTCTACGAACATTGGCCGTGGCAACATTTTTTGCCGGAAATTGAAGAAAATCGATAGCTCCCATCTAGAGGTCACCCTAAATAAGCATACCAGGTTTCAAAGCAATCAAATCATAAATGTGCCCTGTAGGGTGTGCCAAAGGGAAATATTGTGGTTTGACTAAACTAAGTTCTAAGAACGTTGGCCGCGGCAACATTTTTTGACGGAAATTGAAGAAAATCGCTAGCTCCCATCTAGAGGTCACCCCAAACAAGCATGCCAGGTTTCAAAGCAATCCGATCATAAATGTACCCTGTAGGGTGTGCCAAAGGGAAATATGGAGTCTTCTGACTAAACTAAGTTCTAAGAACGTTGGCCGCGGCAACATTTTTTGACAGAAATTGAAGAAAATCGATAGCACCCATCTAGAGGTCTCCCCAAACAAGCATACCAGGTTTCAAAGCAATCTGATCATAAATGTGCCCTGTAGGGTGTGCCAAAGGGAAATATTGAGGTCTGACTAAACTAAGTTCTATGAACGTTGGCCGTGGCAACATTTTTTGCCGGAAATTGAAGAAAATCGATAGCTCCCATCTAGAGGTCACCCTAAATAAGCATACCAGGTTTCAAAGCAATCAAATCATAAATGTGCCCTGTAGGGTGTGCCAAAGGGAAATATTGTGGTTTGACTAAACTAAGTTCTAAGAACGTTGGCCGCGGCAACATTTTTTGATGGAAATTGAAGAAAATCTATAGCTCCCATCTAGAGGTCACCCCAAACAAGCATGCCAAGTTTCAAAGTAATCTGATCATAAATGCGACCTGTGAGGTGTGCCAAAGGAAATTGTGGACGTACGTACCAACGTACTAACATACTAACGTATGTACGTACGTACGTACGTACGCCGACGGACGAGAAGTGATGGCAATAGCTCAGCTTGACTTTGTCAAGTTGAGCTAAAAATGCACTCAATGACCCCTAGGTGTCCTCCGTGACCTTGACCCATATTTTGAGTCTGCCTCAAGTGTTGACTTATTTGATGTTGGTCCCAGGTCCATACGTCATACCATGCCTGAGATATGGGCATGACCCACTTTCAGAAATTTGGCCATGCCCACTTTTTTTGCGTCAAAATGAATGAGTGTATATCAGGAATACCTTAGGGGTTCAAAAAATGTGATTTCCAGCAATTCTGAAAAATGCACTCAATGAACCCTAGTTGACCTCCGTGACCTTGACCCATATTTTGAACCACCATCGGGTGTCGACTCATTTGGTGTTGGTCCCAGGTCCGTAGGTCATACCACGCTTGAGATATGGGCGTGACCCATTTTCAAAAATTTTGACCACGCCCACTTTTTTTTACGTAAATATGCATGTGTGTATGTCAGGAATACTTTAGGGGGTCAAAAAATGTGATTTCCAGCAATTCTGAAAAATGCACTCAATGACCCCTAGGTGACCTCCGTGACCTTGACTTATATTTTGAATCTCCATCAAGTGTCAACTCATTTGGTGTTGGTCCCAGGTCCATGCATCATACCACGCCTGAGGTATGGGCGTGACCCACTTTCAAAAAATGTTTGGTCACGCCCACTTTTTTATGTCAAAATGCATGTGTGTACGTTAGGAATACTTTAGGGGGTCAAAAAATGTGATTTCCAGCAATTCTAAAAAAAATGCACTCAATGACTCCTAGGTGACCTTGACCCATATTTTGAATCTCCATCAAGTGTCGACTCATTTGGTGTTGGTCCCAGGTCCATACGTCATTCCACGACTGAGATATGGGTGTGACCCACTTTCAAAAATTTTGGCCACACCCACTTTTTTTTTTACGTCACAATGCATGTGTGTACGTCAGAAATAGTTTAGGGGGTCAAAAAATGTGATTTCCAGCAATTCTGAAAAATGCACTCAATGACCCCTAGTTGACCTCCGTGACCTTGACCCATATTTTGAACCTCCATCGGGTGTCGACTCATTTGGTGTTGGTCCCAGGTCTGTAGGTCATACCACGCTTGAGATATGGGCCTGACCCACTTTCATAAAATTTGGCCACGCCCACTTTTTTTTTACGTCAAAATGCATGCATGCATGTCAGGAATACTTTAGGGGGTCGAAAAATGTGTTTTCCAGCAATTCTGAAAAATGCACTCAATGACCCCGAGTTGACCTCCGTGACCTTGACCCATATTTTGAACCTCCATCGTGTGTCGACTCATTTGGTGTTGGTCCCAGGTCCCTAGGTCATACCACGCTTGAGATATGGGCGTGACCCACTTTCAAAACATTTGGCCATGCCCACTTTTTTTACATCAAAATGCATGTATGTACGTTAGGAATACTTTAGGGGGTCGAAAAATGTGATTTCCAGCAATTCTGAAAAATGCACTCAATGACCCCTAAGTGACCTCTGTGACCTTGACCCATATTTTGAATCTCCAACAAGTGTCGCCTCATTTGGTGTTGATCCCAGGTTCATGCGTCATACCACACCTGAGATATGGGTGTGACCCACTTTCAAAATATTTGGCCACGCCCACTTTTTTACGTCAAAATGCATGTGTGTACGTCAGGAATACTTTAGGGGGTCAAAAAATGTGATTTCCAGCAATTCTGAAAAATGCACTCAATGACCCCCTAGATGACCTCCGTGACCTTGACCCATATTTTGAATGTCCATCGAGTGTCGACTCATTTGGTGTTGGTCCCAGGTCCCTAGGTCATACCAAGCCTGAGATATGGGCGTGACCCACTTTCAAAACACCCCCACGGAGAACCCCAATGCCCCAGGAATCTGAAAAATATTCAGTGTCGAGAACTTGTGGCTGTCTGTCAGCATTCCAAAAATCAACGAGATAGGGCAATTCGTTTTCGAGTTATCTTGCGGACAAAAAAGTGATGAGAAGACAGAAGAAGAAAAAGAAGAAAAAAAAGAAAAAAAAAAAAGAATCCGTGCAAAAACAATAGTCTGTGTGTTTCACACAGACTAAAAATAAAATCCTTAACATGGACAAAGGCTGAAAATCAGTTAGCGGACTGCTTAACTAAGAAGGGCAACTCCTCTCTAGCATTATTACAAATGCTAGAGACAGGTGTTGTGGACAATTAATTCAGATGTACATATATGCTGTATATAATGTATATAAACTGCGGATGTACAATGAACATAAAAGTTTAAGAAAAGAGAGGGAGATTGTTACATGTTGATAAGAACTACTTGTGTGTGGTTATTCTGCTTACAACTGTACACCTGCATATAACAAAGGAAGTGACATCACACTAATACAGGAAGTGACTGATTGTGCAGGATGGACAAGTGAGATGTAATGGATGACATGTGAAGGCTGGTCAAGTTGTGTGGAGTTTACTGTAAGTTTACAGCTAATATCAGTTTCGTAAAGATCGGTTCATAAATACGGCCTCTAGCCCGAGCCGTATTGAACTGTTGTTCCCAGACAGACGGATGACGGGCCATGTCATAACCTTAAATTTGACTATGTCAAAGTTGAGCTAAAAATGGGGAGTATCCAGAGTATCATAAAACAAAAAACTATTTGTAAAGGACTCCCCCTTTCAAGGACAATGGGACAGCGTTGGCATTCACCACCATGCAGCCTTGAGGCTGCATTTTGAATTCCTGTGTTTGTTGTTCTTATGAAATATTATTTTATTATTATCAGTTATGGTACAAATATGGTAACGATAGCACACTTTCAGGAACCGCTATGTCTGATGTAGACTGTGTGTCTGTGCGTGAGATGCACACATACTTTTGGGGTTCTATACACCACTTCCTTTATTTTGCGATATAATTTGTGTAAATTTATTTGGAATTTATAGAATTTCAGACTTAGAAATTTCATAGTATTGTTTTTGCCTTAGTTATGGTGCTTTATAAGTAATGGGCAATTTAGTTTGAATAAAAGGGGTTCATGAAGATTCAGTCACAGGAAGATTCAGCCCTCATACTTTTTCTGAGAATATTCGGTCTCAGTCATTGTCGAATCTCATCACCTCTGAGGTCAAATCCTCACAGAAATTTTTTTTTTTTAAATATTCTATGCATTTTTTCTATAGTTTTTTTTTAAGGATTCATGATTACTAACTGTGACAAAATTGTGCAATATGAAACAAACCTTAATGAAGTTTCTCAGTTCAAATCCCACCTGTGGCAACTGGAATAAGGCGTACTGCACATCGATGATGCACTTGTCTTCAACCAATGCTAACCCTGCTTGCTTGGAGATACAATGTTGAGAAGCCTAACAGTTGCTTGTCAATGTTGCTTGGTGGTTCTCTCTGGGTACTCTGGTTTCCTCCCCCAGTAAAACTGTTTACTATGCCTCCAGTACAAATTTGACCTGTTAATTGAATATTGGTTATAGAGTAATCCCCTGTTAATTAAATAAAAAATCTTGTAAGATGTCGAGAAATTACCCCGACTCTTCCCAGTTTTCCTTTGGTTATAGACCAATTTGGCCTCAGTACATCCAATACAGGCATTTAATCTATTATATCTTGTTTGACAGAGCTCATGGAGCTCTGTCAAACAAAGTATAATAGAACAAATGCTAAGTTTATCTCTGGAATACAGGAAAGTGACACAATCCCTGTTAATTGAATACTCTTGCTAATTCAATAATCTTCATTGGCAAAGTGGCCCATCAATTGACAGGGTTCCACTGTACAGCAAAAACAAATATCACAAACTAATAATGAAACTGTGTACTTGTGAAATTTTCAAGTGGTCATTCTACAACATGTTTTAGCTTGTACTATACAGTTTTGAAGGTTAAAGGGCTCAGCAGTTAGAGGTGCAGGCTGCAAGCCAAAGGGTCCTCTATCAAATCCCACCTGCGGCAACCACTCTGTTTCCTTGGGAAATACACTTCATTCCCATTGCCCATGTGGTGCCATTGTGTACCAAGGCATACTGCACGTCAACCGTACACTTGACTTCAACCCAGCTTGTGCGCTGTTTGTTAGTTAATGGTCTGTAATTGCTAGGTGATTCTCTCTGGCTTTTCCCACCTGTAAAACTGTCCAAGATGAAGTGACCCTGGCTATCGATGTGTCATTAAACCCCAATAAATAAATCTATAAGAATCATGCACCCCTATTCTACGGTTTGGGGCAAATTGCCAGAGGATGGTTTGGGTTAGATTAGTATCCAGTTTGGGTCAAATTGTTGGAGGACAGTTTGGATGCAATTCTCACGAATTCCAGTCACTTTGGCCCCAAGTCATTTCGGCCCCAGTCATTACGGCTTCAGGTCAATTCAGCCCAAATATTCCAAGTCATTTCGGCCTCTATAAATATTTTTAAATATTGTTTGAATTTTAACATTTTTCTATTTAATTGTTTTTCAACATTTATACCTCAATTAGATATTCAGGTATACATATGATATATGGTATTCCTTCATGCTTAGTAGATTTTCTTTCATGATGAATAAATGAAAGAAAAGTTTCAGCACGCCGAAGGTGCACATGGACTATGTGGGATTTGAAATCCCTTGCGACCTGAATAATGTTGTTTGCTTATGAATCTACGAGAGCCGGAAGCGAGGGTCAGTAATGTTATTTGGTTTGAGTGTATGCCTTGGAAGTGGGGTACTGGGGTCAGACCCCCGTGGACCTCGAACTGGAAGGGGACTAGGAATTGCGCATAATAGTGTTGTGCGGTTTTATTTTTCTTGTTTCGGTTCGGTTTCGGTTCGGTTTTTTAAAAAAAACTCGGTTTATAGGTCGGTTTTTGGTTTTTTATAGTAAGACATCTGCAGTTTCCAACAGAAACTATGTAATGTCAATATAATGCCCATACTGTCATTTTTTCAATGATGATTTAATTGGCAGTGACTAGCATTTGTGCTAAGTGTATAAATGGCAGGCATTATCAAAACAAAATAATATAAAAGAAAATAAAATGTAACAGTGTTTGTAGAATATCACCACTCACCAATTCTAGGCACATGACCCCCCCCCCCCCCTCCCCCCCTCACCTCTGGTCTTTAAGTTCAGGCATAAGCGAGTCTATGGTGAATTGATATTAACACATGGGTGTGAAACCAGCTAATTCACAATTTCCCAGGGCTCTGTTCAGTGCTCACTCCTGGGTGGGGCCCTGGGCAGCCTAACAAAGTGACCCTACCAGGCATTGCAAATAATAACAAGTGTTGCCAAGTGGGTCACCTAGACACCCATCCTAACATACCTGACAATGAACTGATGTATGGACTCTTTTCCATACATTTTCCATCATTTCATGTCAGCCTGGAATGGGAAAGTCATATTGTTTGTAGCTGGGTGGGCTTCAAAACGAACCACTTTACCAAATACCTATTGCCTATGTACCCCCCCCCCCCCCCCCACTACACACACACACACACACACCTCGCGCATGCAATGGTATTAGCTCAACGGAACTGATTTCACATATTCACTGGTGTACTGTTATATATTGCAACTTTTTTGCGTTTGCCTCTTGCCATTCCACTTTCTATTTCTACCGCTGATTTGTTCCTTTGGTTGCCCCCCTTAAAGTTAGTTTTGTGGGAATGCAACCGTGGCACATTGACAGCGATATTATGGAACAAAGCTTTTTCCCGTGGATATGGACGATTCAGTCTTGGGACATTTCGGCCTCGGGACGTTTCGGTTCAAGACGTTTTGGCCTTCATATATTGAACTAAATAGAATAAGAACTTGCGGTTTCGTGTTTTTAGTTGGCTGAAACCTTCAGGACAAATCGTCTCAGGTCGGAACGTCCCAAGTTTGAACCGCAAGGAAACCTTTTCTCGGATAAGCACATCAAGGGAGGCAACAGACTACATACGAAACACGTGGTGGGGAAACCCGTGACAAATGCTATTTTCGAATACGACAATGAAATGCCAAGACCTTTTTCTGATATGATATTATTCACTGTCCAACAGATTGTAGATAAGTAATTTTAATTAAACTGATTGACTATGTCAGACAAACCTATTCAAAAACGAAGCCAATTGCACAAGGTATTTCCTGTAATCAGTGAAATGTAGGCGTGTTGGCTGTCTGTTTTGTCATTCTCACAGAAAACACAACCCATTTTTACATCAATGATGTGTGATTGACAACTTGTCATACATCATTCTCGAGTGATCTGGACATGCTGGAGTGACCCCTTTACACCCAGAACGTGGCGTGCATTGACTACACTGTTATTTCCTGACAAAGCTCGACATTTCAGACATTGTTAGTGCAAACTGAATAAAGAAAACATCTCTTCCAGACATTTTAGCAAAAAAACCGAAACCGTACTCATTTACCAGTTACACGGTTTCGGTTTTCAAGCAAAACCAAAACCGACTTATAAAACCGGTTAACCGTACAACACTAGCGCATAACTACAAGAATTCTGTTCTGTGTTTTAGAAAATGTGGACATATTTATGGTAGCATCGAAATCGCAGTTTGGTGGTTGTTTCAGAAAAAAGAAAAGAAAAAGAAACCCTGTGAACCTCGAACTGGAAGGTGGCTTGGAATTGAGCATTTATTTATTTATTTAGTGGTGTTTAAGGTCAAATACCTATGCACAATGGCTAATCATGACCGTGACAGTTTCACGGGTGAAGGAAGCCGGAGTACCCGGAGAGAACCACCGAGCAATGGTGAGCAACTGTCAGCTCCCCAACATACGAACTCCACACAAGCAGGGTTAACATTGGTTGAAGACAAGTGCACCATCGACGTGCAGTATGCCTTAGTACACAATGCCACCTTGCCCCCACGCGGGCAATGGAGATGAAGTATCTTGCCCAAGGACACAACGCGGCTGCCGCAGGTGGGATTCGAACCGGGGACCTCTCAGCTTGCAGCCTGCACCTCTGCCTACTAAGCCACCGCGCTCCCTAGGAATTGTGCATAACAATATGAATGAATGAGATGACTGCATATACTTTGCAAGATTTCAAAGTAAACAAATTTCTCTTACTTATATAGATAGCATCTTAAATGTATGTAAAATTGAACACATGGATAATTTTTAATGTCATGTATAACTTTTCTGTACACTGTGTAAATACAAATAACTGAACATTACTTAATAAAGGTAATTACCTGTTATTTCTAAACATGAACTATGCACTGATCTTTATAGATCTCTACACTCAAAATGGTGCCGAAATGACCAAGGGGCCGAAGAGACTAGGGCTGAAATGACTTTGAGGTCGTGGTAACCAGAGGCCGAAATGACTTGGGGCCGAAGTGACTGGATACCATTCTCACAGATGAGAGATGTTAATTATTACAGAACACATCGAATGTGAATTTATAGCAGAGATAATTGCTCGACGATATACATTATATTAATATTTTTTTCAATAAATATCGAGCAATATATTAATATTTTTTTTAGAATTATTTTTTGGAGTTAAAATGAATATCGTAGCGTATCTAAAATATCCTAACAGATGTGTACTACTTTTCTTTTGGATGAATCTTGCCTAAGGCAAGTTTTCCCCAGGCCGAAGATTCCTCCAGTTCCCGAAAAAAGATGACATGCCATTTTCAATGGCGGTAAATATCCAAAAGGGTTATTATTTTCCATTTTTTAGTGTTCGAAACTACGACGCACTGTTCTGAAATACAGATGGCACCAAACAGTAGTAACACATTATTACTTTGTTTTAATTTCTAACGGGACTGAAAGCAACCTGTCAGTATCACTTTTTTCGAATTACACCCATTTCGTCCGCTAAACAAATCGTCCGCTGCAATTTTACCCAAGTCGTCCTCTACAATTTTACCCAACCCGTCCAAAACTCGTTCGCTGGGAGAAAGTATTGAAGTATTGTATTTTGAATCATTTTTTATTTATTTATATATTAATTTTATTGTATACTTTATTGTATATTATCTATTGTAATATATCTTAATGTACCTCCTTGCATTAAAATTTCATATACTTGTACGAAAGTCTGAAAACAGAAATGTCAGAACAAAATAAACTACTCAGCCATCTAATTAATTTTGACACTGTTTAACGAGGCTCTGATTACTGTTTATTCAATGGATTACCTATAATAATTATATTATTACAGTAAAAGTTCTTAAAGTATATGTATGTTATATTAAGTTCCACAACATAATCTTATAATTTTGCAATTATTCATTGAAGAGCTCCACCGGCATTTTACAGTGAATAATTGCAAAATTATTAGCAGAATTATTATAAGAATTAATTATATTAAGAAACGTAACAAAATTTATGTTATATTAAGTTCCGCAACATAATCTTATAATTTTGCAATTATTCATCGAGGCACACCACAGGCGCTTTACAATGAATAATAGCAAAATTATTAGCAAATGTATTATAAGAATTAATTATATTAAGACACGCATCAAAATTTATGGTATAGTAAGTTCCACAACATAATCTTATAATTTTGCAATTATTCTTGGAAGAGCATCACCGGCGCTTTACAATGAATAATCGCAAAATTATTAGCAAATGTATTATAGGAATTAATAATATTAAGAAACGCATCAAAACGTGTTATAATTATATTAAGAAATGCATCAAAACTTATTATATTAAGTTCCGTAACATAATCTTATAATTTTGCAATTATTCATTGAAAAA
The DNA here is from genome assembly GCA_031216915.1 of Pictodentalium vernedei. Classification (NCBI taxonomy): domain Eukaryota; kingdom Metazoa; phylum Mollusca; class Scaphopoda; order Dentaliida; family Dentaliidae; genus Pictodentalium; species Pictodentalium vernedei. The sequence goes on from CM062296.1 coordinate 564,668,539, forward strand.
TATTTTCTATGCTGTGCTGTTATTATCTTGTGAATCTTGTGTACTGAATAAATATCATTATTTCGTTTGATACTGAATAAATATCATTAATTTTATATTCCATGTTTTTATGATATTCAAACCCTTGGTGAATGAATTGGGTAAAATTGCAAGCCGACGAATTGGTCAAAATTGCAAGCCGACGAATTGGTCAAAATTGCTAGTGGACGATTCGGTGCGCTGGCGGACGAAATGGGTAAAATTGTAAGCGGATGACTCAGCTTGCGGACGAAACGTCCGTATACCCTTTTTTCAAGCAAACTTTTCCTTACTTTTACAACACCTTAACATTCGGATAATTCAACAAGAGCACCACCTAGTGGGCAACATATGCCCGTCAAAATTGGAACATGTACAAGTTTCTCTGGGGTAAAGTTTGAAATTTTTGTTGACTCAACTATGTCTGTCTCCCCTCCCCCCCCCCCCCAACTATGTCTGTCTCCCCCCCCCCCCCCCTCCAATCATTGCTCATTCCCCTGCCATCTGGGGTAAAGGGTAATTCGCCTGTTTTCACATTTTCATATTAAGCGATCTTAAGTCTTTACAAAATAAAAACAGGACGTCATTGGAAAATGAGAAATTTGGCTCACCAAAGCGCCGTAACTCTACTGCTAATGGGCTTTCAAAACCTGAAATGAAATTCCCCCTTATTTTGTTGTAAAAAGCCGACATAACAAATTTATTTCCATATGAACCATTATTACCAAAGTTATTTCCCAGAAACGATAAATGTAACGTCTTTGGAAAATGAAAAAGTGGGCTATATTCTCATTCCCAAAGTGCCATAACTCTACTGCTAATGGGCTTTCAAAGCTTGGGCAAAATTCTCATAAATAAAGGGCCATAACTCTACTAAAAATGGGCCGCTAAAGACAGAAATTGAACCTAACCTGTATTTTGTTGTACTAAATCCACATGCAAAATTTAACTCATATCAAACGCTTACAACTAAAGTTATCGTCCGGAAACAAGAACTTGGGCAAAATTCTCATAAATAAAGGGTCATAACTCTACTAAAAATGGGCCGCTAAAGACGGAAATCGAACCCAACCTGTATTTTGTTGTACTAAATCCATAAGCCAAATTTAACTCAGCTCAAACCATTACAACTAAAGTTATCGTCGGGCATATAAAAACTGAATTTCTGTTGGTCTTGATATTTCACGAGATACGTGTCAATGCATATCTGTATACAATCGCACCAATATAACAATTATCAGCTATATTATCGGTTATATGTGCATTTTTTTCGATTAGGTTATCACTGGCAGACAAGCTGCAACGAAATCAGGATTGAGAGTTTGATCTGAAATGATGAGATCATCAGCTGAGCATACTGACAAACCTCCAGAAGGACAGAATTCGAGTAATAATAATAACACTTTGGCCGGCCAAGGATTTGTCGCGGTTCTCGGATGAGAAGGCCTGGTTACCCCTGAAGTGAAGATATGTAGCCAATGTATCACGCAAAGCTTTGAGGCGAATTAGGTTACAACAGAAAAGATTTGATTCCCAGAGGGGGGTTGCCCAATTGCAATTGCATGGGCAATTTGACACCGGAAGTTACGTGTTTTTTTCACTGAAATTTACTATCCAATTCAAAAAATCACATTGACGGCTATAGAGAATTCTGTTCTGGAACACATTTATCAGACTGGGTATGTGGAACCCTTTGCGGGCATATGGTCCGCTTGGGGTTCCTAATATTACCAAGGATCGACGTGGTATCCATGCAGGGACACACGAGATATTCGCAGCGTTTAAAGTGTGTAATGAAGTTGGACATAAACCAGGGTTTCCGCAAGGGGAAAATTTGTGGGTCCGGGTGTTTAAAGAAAGTGGAACTCAGACGCCGAAGGCGCCTGCCGCACGTGCCAAAGGCAAGTGCGTATAAAGGGGGGCCTGAGTGATTTTTAGGCGCTCTCTGGTGGCCTCTGGGGGCATTCTGGTCATTAAAATGTTGAATAATTGAAGTGGAAAATATGTATTTTTTCCTCCTACAATTCTCTAAATTCCCATGGGAAACACAATACTACATCTGGTCAGAGGTTTCATAAAAGTACACAAGAGGCCCCAGGGGGCCTGCGGGCGCTCACCTGACATGGTAGTCTAAATATCAAACCAGGGACTTGAATAAGCTGCATACGCCCCTTCCTAAGAAAAGCATATACCAACTAGATGAAGCGATTGTGCCCACACAATACACAGGATTTTCCTTCTATTTTCAGTTCCTGCACTTTTACGTCCCAAAATTGAGATAAACGCATAAAAAACAGACTTTTTTCCCCCAAACAAAATATTTTCAGCCCCAATTTTTTTTTTTTCTTCTTAAAACGCATAAAAAATTAATTTCCTGATTTTGGTCCAAAATTTTCTAAGTCCCACCCGGACCCCAAATTTTCAGTGTAAAAAAAAAAAATTTGGGGGGTCTTAAAATTCACCGAAACGCATAAAAAAAAACAAAAAAAAATTTCCAGATTTTGGTCCAAAATTTCTAAGTCTGCAAAGGACCCCAAATTTTCAGCCTAAATATGAACCCAGGGACTTGGCTTGAACAAACTTGAATCTCACCCCTCTAAGGACGCTGCATACCAAATATCAAAAGATTCTTATTGGTAGATCTGAAGAAGAAGATTTTTAAAAAATACTCCTCATACTGCACTAATTTAAACATATGGGCTCCCATAGAGAGCCCAATATCGACCCAGGCAATTGATTTCAATAAACACGTGAAACAATCTTCCAAAGATGTTATATGTGAAATTTGAAAGCTTTTGGAGCAGTGGTTTGGGAGAAAAGTAGTCTTATATGTTTTTCCCATTACCCACAGTGTTAAAAAATTCTAACTCAGCACTTTTTCAAAAGTCCCCCAAAAATACCCCATCATAAAACCGATGACAATTTTTTTTAACCATTCCATTCTGTTGGTCCTAAGGAAGCTTCACAACAAATAAGAATTCTCAGTGCCGTGTAGTTTTGGAGATATGGGCGTTTTAATTATTTTCTATTTTTAGCTCCTGCGGTCCCCATGGGGCGACGGGAAAAAAAAATTTTTGGCATAAATTAAGTACTTATGACCCAATAAGCCCTCATATCAAATTTGGTCAAAATTTGCCTCTCAGTTTGGAAAATAGAAATTTTGGGAGGGGCAAATATTCTTTCCCCTCCCATTACAACGCCAAGTATAGCCCCACAAACTTCTCTTGAACAATCTGAGTCTACACCTCAAAAGGAAGCTGCACACCAAATATCAAGTCTCTGCTACTGCTGGTTCATGAGAAGATTTTTTAAGATTTCAGCACACTTTTTGGGTGTGGCCCTACCCACGGGCAAGGCAACTTGATTTGAACAAAATCAAATTGCGATGTCATAACAAACTATTATCTCAAATATCAATTAAATTGGTTCAGCCGTTTGGGAGGAGAAGACGCAAACACCATGTTCACGGACGACGACGGACGACGGATGGTGAGTGATCACTATAGCTCTCCTGACTGAAAGTCAGGTGAGCTAAAAACCAAAACAACACAAAATCCACAAATCCTGACAGTGACTGCGACGCTTGACCTCATTTTTTTTTATACAACCCGATATTCGAAAAGAACCATGATGCGGACGTGTGACGTCGTGCACGTCCAATGACATCATTTATCGCTCGAAATAAAAGCCAGCGATTTCGGACCAAACACGACAATTTGAGTCAGAAATTTTATTGGCGACGTTTAGGATTTGAACTTTGTTTCCCCCTCTCGTCCGGGGGTTATAAAGTATCAGGTTGTCGCCAGTAATAGTAGGCATAGTATACAACATAATTATGCCTATATTATGTGGAAACAAAGGATCCTGGGTGTCGTTACGATACAGCATTGTACTCGACATTTTAACCACCAGCTTTTCTGACTGATCATAGTATGATCGGCGGACACGCAGCCGGTCTAGCGGAAACCCTGCATAAACCCTAAATAAACAACTCAAATATTCCATGCATCCCCACCCGAAAACCTTACCAACTGTTTTCCCATTCAGGTGCATGTCCTCACGAAAGCTTAACCCATTCCAAAATGACAAATTGAAGAGTTAATCAGTTAGATATTATTAAACTTCAATCATCCCAATGTATCACATAACATGGGCATGCAACAGTTATTGACAGAAAGATTAGCATTTCCTATTCCATTAATTACGTATGACCTTGAAACTCTATAACGATTGTTAATACCTGCATCAATACATGTCTGTGGCAAAACATGTTCCCTCATACTGTGAGCAGAACTGCATTTACTGAAAAATGAAATGACTCCTCCTATTATTTTCCATTAAACTTGGGTAAACCTATTATACTATCATCTTTCTAAAAAAATTAATCCACGTGATTAATCGATCAAGCTCTACAGTGAAGCATCAAAATGCCCTAGAAAGTAAATTTCATAAACACTTGTTAATCAAATGAGTGGCAAGTCACACCCATCATACACTCATCAGATACTTTTAGTTAGTGAGAAACAGTGAAGGCTCAAAATGGCCTAGAAACTAAATTTCACAAACATTTCTCTATCACATGAGTGGCAAGCAACACCCATCCTACATCCATCATATACTTTTAGTTAGCAGAACACAATGGAGGCTCAGAATGCCCTAGGGAGTAAATTTCACGACACCTGTCTATCACAGTGTCTATCACAAACACTAAGTCTTGTTTATCACATTGCTCAAATTGCCATAGAAATAGATTTCACAAATACTTGTCTATACACATGAGTGGCAAGCCACACCTATCGTATACTTTGAATTAGTAGAACACAGTGGAGGTCCAAAGATGCCTTAAGAAGTAAATTTAACAAGCGCTTGTCTATCACCTGAGTGGCAAGCAAAGCCCATGATACCCCATGATACCCCATCATATACTTTTGGGTTAGTGGAACACAGTGAAGGCTGTAAAGCCCTAGAGTAAATTTCTCTAATGCTTGTCTATCACATGAGTGGCAGACGACACCCATCATATGTTTTTATTTAGTGGCTCAAACTTCCCTGGAAAGTAAATTTCCTTGATACTTGTCCATCAAGACTCGTGAGCCCTTGTATCGATATATTTTCAATATATATAAAATAAAAATGTATATGGGGGGTACTGTCTGTCACCCAAAGAGTGGCAGGCAACACCCATCCCATCATACATCTATCACAGTGTCCATCACATACACTTGTCTATCACACTGGAGCACTGGAGGAACAAAATGCCATAGAAAGTAGATTTGACAAATACTTGTCTATACACATGAGTGTGCCAAACCAATCATATACTTTTAGTTAGTGGAGCACAGTGGGGGGGGGGGCCAAAAAGCCTTGAGAAGTGAAATTTTACTTTCACTTGTCTATCTCATGAGTAGCAAGCAGCACCCATCATACACCCAATATATACTTTTAGTTAGTGGACCACAGTGGAGGCTCAAAATGCCCTATAAAGTAAATTTCACAAACATTGTCTACCAAAATGAGTTTCAGGCCATTAAACCCATCATATACCTTTAGTTTAGAAATAAGGAATGGTAAATACTAAAGAAAACAAAGTGGTGGCTTTACTTATTCTTTATGTGCTGATATATGTTTCAATATACATTGAAAGGTAAATGATGGTCCTTGCCGGTCACCCAAAGAGTTGCAGGCAGCACACATCATACACCCATCATATACCTTTCGTTACTGGAACAAAGTAGTGGCACCTGATTCCGTAGAAAAAAGATCTGCAGTAATTCTAACAAAACCAGTGTTTCTACAGTAATTTTACCAAGGCCTATGTTTCTTTATGAACTGTAATATTTTTGCAGTATATATAGTGAGGTATATGATGGGCACTGCCTGTCACTCCATGAGTGACAAGCAGCACCCATCATATACTTTTAGTTAAGGGCTCACATTGGAGGCTCAAAAAGCCCTATAAGGTAAATTTCACAAACACTTCTCTATCACATGAGTGGCAATCAACACCCATTATACATTATACACCCATCAAATACTTTTAGTTAGTGGGAAACAGCTGGGGCTCAAAATGCCATAGAAACTAAATTTCACAAACACTTGACTATCACATGACTGGCAAGCAACTTTTAGTTCATAGAACACAGTGGAGGCTCAGAATGCCCTACAGAGAAAAATTTCACGAACACTTGTCTATCACAGTGTCTATCACAAACACTCGTCTATCACACCGGGGGCTCAAAATACCACAGAAAGTAACTTTCACAAAAACTTGTCTGTATACATTACCTGGCAGGCCACACCTGTCATATACTTTTAGTTAGTGAAACACAGGGGAGGCCCAAAGGCCCTAAAAAGTAAATTTAACCAACACTTGTCTATCAGATGAGTGGCAGAATAAGGCCCACCATACACCCACCATACACCCATTATATACTTTTTGGTTAGTAGGACACAGTGAAGGCTCAAAATGCCCTGGAAAGCAAATTCCACAGACACTTGTCTATCACAAGAGTGGCAAGCAGCACCATCATACATCCAATAAATACTATACTTGTAGTTGATGGAACACAGTGGCGGTTCAAAATACCCTAGAAAGTTAATTTCAGAAACACTTGTCCATCAGATGAGTGGCAGGCAACACCCATCATATACTTTTAGTTTAGTAAAAAGGAATGATAAATGCTAAAGAAAACATAGTGATGGCCTTGTTCCCTATGTACTAAAATATGTTTCAACATTTATTGAAAGGTAAATGATGGGCATTTCCTGTCACTCAAAGAGTGGCAAGCAGCACACATCATGCACCCATCATATACTTTTAGTTAGTGGGACATAATGGAAGCTCAAAATGACCTAGAAAAGAAATTTCAATAACACTTGTCAATGGGCATTGCCTGTCACCCAAAGAGTGGAGGCAGCACACATCATACACCTATCATATACTTTTTTTCAGTTAGTGGGACACAATGGAAGCTCAAAATGACATAGAAAGGAAATTTCACAAACACTTGTCTATCAAATGAGTGGCAAGCAATGCCCATCATCCACCCATAATATACTTTTAGTTAGGCCACACAAAGTAGATCTTCTGTTTCTCAGGCCATTATTTGTGAAATTGCATGCGGGCGAGCATTTTTTTATTTTATTTTTTATTTCAGTAATTACTTTTTTGCCATCAAAAGTTCATGTTCTTGGTTCAAGTATTAGGCCTCATAATCTACAGAATAGCATGGGTGGTGGTGTATTTCATCCCTTGAGTGCAAGAAGGCTTTGCAATGCTAAAGCATTGCAAAGCCTTCTTGCACTCAAGGGACAAATTCATCAATTTTTTTAACTTGGGTAAAATATCAGACATAAACCATTTAATTTTTATTTTTTTTAAGTTTAAATTGGTTATAAAAAGAGAGCATGTGGCAGCCAAAAGGACCATGCGGGAGGGCCTGAGAAACAGATTTTTTATTTTTTAGGCCTTAGTGGAACAAAATGGAACACATATTTTTGATATATATACATAGAAAGGCATATGAGGGGCACTACCTGTCACCCAAAGGATGGCAGGCAGCACACATCATACACCTCTCATATACTTTCAGTTTCTGGGACAAAGTGGAACAAAGTAGTGGCACAAAATGCCCCAGAAAGTAAATTTCATTTCTGCAATAAATCTAACAAAACCAGTGTTTCTATAATAATTCTATCAAGACCTATGTTACTTAATGTACCATAAAAAATTTTTTGGCAATATATATGGTGAGGTATATGATGGGACTGCATATCACTCCAAGAGTGGCAAGCAGTACCCATCATATATTTTTAGTTCGTGGCTCACAGTGGAGCCTCAGAAATCCATAGAAAGTAGATTTCACACACTAGTCTATTACATGAGTGGTAAGCAACACCCATCATACACCAATCATAATCTTTTACTTACTGAGAAACAGCGAAGGCTCACATTGCTTCCGAAACAAAATTTCACAAAGACTTGTCCATCACTGGAGTGGCAAGCAGCACCCATCCTACACCCATCATATACTTTGAATTATCAGAACACAGTGGAGGCTCAAAATGCCCCAGAAAGAAAATTTCATTTCTGCAATAATTCTAACAATACCAATGTTTCCACAATAATTCTATCAAGACCTGTTAAGACCTATGTTTCTTTATGTACTGAAATATTTTTCAATATATATAGTGAGGCATATGATGGACACTGCCTGTCATTCCTAGAGTGGCAAACAGCACCTATCGTATACTTTTAGTTAGTGGCTCACTGTGGAGCCTCAAAAATCCCTAGAAAGTGAGTTTCACAAACACTTATCTATCACAGGAGTAGCAAGTAACCCCCATAATACACCCATCACATACTTTATCACATGACTGGCAAGCAGCACCCATCATACACCCATATGCTTTTAGTTAGTGGAATACAGTGGAGGGTCAAATTGCCCAAGAAATTAATTTCACAAACACTTGTCTATCACATGAGTGGCAAGTGACACCATTCATGCAGGCAACACCCATCATACACTCACTATATACTTTTAGTTAGTGGAACAAAGTGGAACACATGAGTGTCTCAAAATGCCCTAGAAAGTACATTTCACCGACACTTGCCTATCAAAACCTGTTATTTTTTTGTACCGATATATTTTTCAATGTACATAGAAAGGTATATGATGGCTATTGTCCGTCACTCAATGAGAGGAAGGCACCACCCATCATGTGCCTTTAGTTTAGTATTAAAGAAGGACTAATGATGTGGAAATACAAGGTAGTGGCCCTCCATTTTTTTACGTAATGATATATGCTTCCATGTTTAAAGATGTATATGATGGGTAATGCCTGTCACCCAATGAGTGGCAGGCAGCACCCATCATACACCCATCATATACTTTCAGTTAATGGAACACAGTGGGGGCTCAAAACCTCTAGAAAGTAGGTTTCACTAACACTTTTCTATCACATCAGTGGCAGACACCACCCATCATATGCTTATATTTAATGGCTCAAAATCCCCTAGAAAGTTAATTCCCTTGATACTTGTCCATCAAGACTTGTGGTCCCTTGTGTTATAATATATTTTCAATATATATAAAAATGTATATGAAGGGTATTGTCTGTTACCCAAAGAGGGTATGCCTCATACCCATCATATACTTAAGCTTAGTGGAACAAAGTAATGGCCAAAAATACCCTTGAGAGTAAATTAAATTTCATTTCTGTAATAATTCTAATAAGGCCTTTCTTTCTGCAATAATTCAATCAAGACCTGTGAAAATAATATTTGCTGACACTTGTCTGTCAAGACCTGAGATTCTTTTTGTGCTGGTATATTTTCAATATATTTTAGAAAGGCGAATGATGGCCTCCACCTATCACCCAAAGAGTGGCAGGCAACACCCATCATATACTTTTAGTTAGCAGAACATACTGTTAGCTCAAAATGCCCTAGAAGGTAAGTTATATATATGATATGGTAAGATATGTAAAAGATGAGCACTGCCTGTCTCCCAATGAGTAGCAGGCAATATCTACCACACACCCATATACTTTTGTTTAATAGAACAAAGAAGTGGAACAAACTGATATATATAATATATGATATGTGTAAAAGATTAGCACTGCCTCAACCAAAGAGTGGCAACCAATATCCATCACACATCCATCATGTACTTTTTGTTAATGGTGCAAAACTGTGGCTCATAATGACCTAGAAAGTAAATTTCAGTGACTCCTGTGTATCAAGATCTTTTTATGCATGTACATATATGTACATTTATGTATACTGAGTCAAAAAAGAAAGTATAATAGAAACAAATGTGAAAAAATAGCATAAAGGATCAAATATAATAGTTCTAATGTTGCAGGTTTGTGGACAAGAAGTCGTGCAGAGAGTTTAATGACATGTTGTTGTCCACCCAACCGTATACAAAACGCTACGCATTTCAAAATAGCATGTGATACCGGAGAATGTCTAATTGAATGGGTGAGCGATGATTTTCTTTGTGTTATGTTGTGCTAGAGAGCCTGGGTTATTGAGAAAACACACTCGTTTTTGTCTTCCGACATTTTAAAAAATGCCAAGGTTAACCAAAAATCAAAGGTTGCATGCCATTGGTATGCATCAGGCTGGGATACCTCCAGATGAGCTCGCTGCTGAGTTTGGAGTCACTGTGGCCACCATTTACCATCTCATTGGAAGGTATAGAACCACTGGATCTACTGCCAACCGACCGCGTTAAGGTCGACCAAGCATTACGAACCCTGCACAAGACCGACACATCAGGACGTCTCACTTGCGGGATCACTTCCTTCCAGCGACGAGGACAGCAGCAATTACTCCTGGTAGAACTAACAATAGAATCAGTGCACAAACTGTCTGCAACAGACTCGCTGAATACGGCATCTGCAGTAGGCGTCCATACCATGGACCAATCCTTACCCAATGTCATCGTACCATCAGAATGGAATGGATACGTCAACGTGTTCGCTGGACTCAGCAGTGTTGGAGCACAGTTCTTTTTAGAGATGAATCACGATTTTGTGGTAGGGCAAGTGTTTCGCCGACGAGGAGAATGGTTTTCTGATGTTTGCGTGCAGGAATGTTCCTTGCACCATCGAACGCAGTTGATCTTCATTGATGGTAATCTGAATGGACAGCGATATAGGGGCAAAATTCTTAATGCTGTTGTTGTCCCGTTGTTCAACACTACCGTCGAATTGCAGTTATTCCAGCGAGACAATGCCCGATGTCACATGGCGCGTATCTATCGTGACTTTCTTGAGTAGCAGAGCATCAAACTTCTTCCCTGGACCACACTTTCGCCAGATTTGTCGCCAATCGAGCATCTTTGGGATCAATTGGACCGTCGGGTACGACTTCATGATCTTCAGACGTTAGGCGATTTACTTAATGTTCTAAGGCAGGAGTGGAACACAATGCCACAGGGTGACATTCAGAGACTTATCCGGTCCATGCGCCATCGATGTCTTGCCATCCAAGAGGCAAACGGTGTACATACACGTTATTGACTGCATGTGTGAACTTTTCATTTCACCCCATGTCTGAATTGCAACATCCAGACGTGACGCTGACAACAGTAAGAACATGAAATTATGCAAATTCATACAGCTCGACTCGAAATATGAATTTACAATTTGTTTGAGATTAAAATCGATAATACTAAAAAATATTGCTCCTCAAAGTTTACTGTACTTTCCTTTTTGACTCAGTATATATAGAAAGGTATATGATGGGCATTGTCTGTCAACCAATGGGTGGCAGGCAGCGCCCATTATACACCCATTATATACCCATCATATACTCTCAGTTAGTGGAGGTAATGGAACAAAACAGAGGCTCAGAATGCCCAAGAAAGTAGATTTCACTGATGCTTGTCTGTCTGATAAATTTTTCAAACTTCACCCATGTCAGATACACTTCTTACTAGGGTTATTCTACTCTAGTCAGGTTCTTGATGAGAGTTTGCCATCAACAGACCAAGTTTGGTCTATTTTCTTCATTTTTTTTAATTTGAGAGCCTCAGTAAACAAGGAATGTTTAAACTTGGTTAGGTCCTCATTAACATACCATGGTTATAGGGAGCCCAAATATTAACCCAGGCACTCACTTTGAACAAAGTTGAATCTGACCACCCCCCCCCCCCCCCTCCTCATAATGCACTAAGTTGAAATTTGGGCTACCATAGTGAGCCCAAATATCAACCTAGGGACCTGATTTGAACAAATTTGAATCTGCGGATCTTTTTTTACAATTCAATTCTACTGGTCCAAAGGATGCTTCATACCAAACAACAGTTCTCTGATCCAAGTGGTTTGGGAAATTAAAATTTTTTAGTAAATTTTGTTTCTTAACATACCTACCACAATTGTTTACAATTGGCTGTAACATAAGTGCAAGACCTACTTCGGAACTAACTCAAGCTTTTAGAGAACGTTTCCAAACAAGTTGGAAAAGTAATAGAGTGCAAAAGCATGAAAAAGATCGAAAAAAGGGTCGAGCGAGACCAGCCTTCGAAATTACAGGTACTCTCTTTGCACACCTCTTGCATTTACCGAGCGCAAGCGCAACAACCGTGACGTCAATTCCGTATTTCCGCCAAAGAGAAGTTTGTGATTTAGCAGGGAGGCATCGATATCAAGGATATCCCCAAGGAGGGTGGGCCTCCGGTAAACAATTGTGGTAGGTATGTTAAGAAACAAAATTTACTAAAAAATTTTAATTTCTTTTCAACCTACTCACAACTGTTTACAATTGGCTGAATAAACAATAGGAGGAGGTGAATCACATAACCAATACCAACAAGAGTAGCAGAAAGAAAAGCGAGGAGGGCAGAGAACAATAGCGAAACCTGTAATGAGGATAGAGAGAAGGCACCTGAAAAGAACAAGGCTGAGCGAAGCACAACCTCGATAAAAACAATTTTAACGAGGGTGCACAACAGCCTGAGCAGCAACGAGAGGGCCTAAAGAATAAAGGTCCTCAGATTGCTGCTAAAGGTAGCGGAGATAAAAGCAGGAAAAGGTAGAGGCATTCCTCCAGTAAGCCGCATTCATAACAACCCGGAGCGAAACAGAATTGGAGAACGCCCAGGATGTAGAAATGGCACAAACCTCATGAGCATTAAACCGGTTCGAAACAAGATCCGACGCAGACAAGCGGGAATAAGCCAGCTAGATTGCAATACAGATCCACCTGGAAATAGAATGGGAAGAGATAGACTGCCTCTTTGGAATGAGAGACAGAAAGAATCTCTTCCGACCCCTCCTAATGAACTGAGTGCGAGTAATGTAAGTCTTGATCGCACGAACAGGACAAAGAAGAGGTCTCCGGCCATCGACAGCAGGGAGAGCCTGAATGCAGATGGGAGGAGGTACTGAATTAGGAATTTGATTCTTAGCCAGAAAAGAGCAATCAGTAGTGAAGGTGACACTGTTAGCCTCATTTCTGAAGAAAGCAGAATCAACCGATAGCGCATGCAGCTCACTGACTCATCGCGCAGAAGCAAACGCTAGAAGAAAAGCCGTCTTATAGGTGAGAAAACACATATCAGTCTCAGATAAAGGCTCGAATAGCGCCCCCTCCAAACAGTGCAACACCCATGCCAAGTTCCACTTGGGTGTAAGACGCAAAACTTGAGGCCTCTTCAAAGAAAAGTGCCGAATGAGTTTGGAGAGAAAAAGATTATGACCGATGCACCGCTTTCCCACATAAGAGAAAGTATCAGACAGCATAGACCGATAGCCCTTAATCGTAATAGGCTGGAGGCCCTTGGAGTCAAAAAGATATACCAGAAAATCCGCAATTTGAGCGATTGACGGATCGCGGTAATCCATATTGTGATCTGCACACCAGCGGCAGAAAACCTTCCACTTCGCAGCATAAGTCATGCCAATGGAATGTCGCCGCGATGCAGAAATGCACTCCACCGTTCGTCTTGAAAAACCTCTACGTCGGAGACTGGACCTGATAAAAGACAGAAGGGACAGGCTCGCCAGGTTGTTGTGATACTTCCTGTGATGACCCTGGGAAAGAAGATCGCGACGTAGAGGTAGACGAATCAGCTGATCTGCCAACAGAGGCCGCAGCAGATTGATCCACACCCTCTGTGGAGACAGAGGTGTGATCAGAATGATCCTGCAACTGCAAGCACGAATCTTCACTAATATTTGAGGAAGAATCGGTGCAGGAAGAAAGGCATAGCCGATCCAACCTGTCCAGTCCAGAGACAGAGCGTCGACTGCAAATGCCAGAGGATCTGGACAAGGGGAGACAAAGGTCTCTACCTGATGATTCCAGTGAGTAGCGAAAAGGTCGACCTGAGGACGGCCCCACTGCTCACAAATCGCCTGAAACACCGATCAATGTAGCATCCATTCGGTGGAAGGACACTGTCGCGTCGGGACAGGGAGTCTGCTAGGACGTTGAGACGCCCGGGAATGTGTCGAATGGACACCCGGACGTTCACATCCTGCGCCAACAGAAGAAGATCCCAAGACAGCCGATACATGGTACATGGGAATCGAATGAGTGCCTCCTTGATTCCGTATGTAGGCCATTACTGTCAAATTGTCCGAAAGAAGTAGGACAAAATGGTCCGACAGATGAGGGATCCAAAGCCGAAAACTCAACAGAAGAGCAAGGAGCTCCTTCTGGTTGATATGAAGGCCCACCTGCTCGCTGTCCCACTCGCCGTGAGTAGAGAGACCGAGAGGATCCAACGTCGAACCCCAGCCCCGATCGCTAGCATCCGCAGTAAGGATGCGATCGGCCAAAGGAAGATCCAACGGAACACCCTGTGTCAGCCAGGGAACATCGGCCCAAGGGTGGAGGTGACAAAGCAGAGAACGAGGAATAGTGAGTTCCAGGTCCAGCGGATCTATATTCGGATGCCAATGATCCAACAGGAAGTGTTGGAGAGGTCGGACAAACAAGCGACCGAGCGGAATGAGATTTGTCACCGAACCGCAAAGGCCCAGCATCCAAAGGAAAGTCCTGGCCGGGGAAGATTGAAGCAGGTTCCGAGTCAAGGTGGAAAGAATCGTCGCCCGAGCATGGGGGACCGACACTACATTGTGAAGAGCGTCGAAATCCATCCCCAAATGACGGAATCGCTGAGAAGGAAGGAGATACGACTTCTCGCGATTGACTCTGAAACCCAGCGACGCTCGCAGGCAAAGAAACTGTCAGACATCTAACTCCAGAACAGCAGCATTGTGATGCCGTTGGAGGATGTCGTCCAGGTAGGCTGACGATGGAAAGCAAGCACATGTGATATCAGGCAGGTGAAGGCCCAAGGAGCCAGGTTCAAACCGAACGGGAGAGCTCTGAATTGATAAACTCGATCCCGAAACGAGAACCGAAGGTATTTCTGTGATGCCAGATGAATGGGTACATGGAAGTAGGCATCCTTCAGGTCGATATTGGCAGCAACCGACCGGAAAGTCTCTATACTGAAACGAGGAGCTATAATGTACTCGTTCAGGATACTCAGATCGATGACAGGACGAAATTTCTTTTGGGCACCAAGAAAAGTCTCGAGTAAAACCCCGGTGAAAGAGTGTTCCTGACCACCTCGATCGCCCCTTTGGAGAGGAGATTGTCGATCTCCTGCACCAGAAGGTCCCGACCCAGAGAAGGAACCCGAGTCGGGAGGGGCACCCGAGATAAACTGGGGTGCCGATGGAAGTACAGTCGCAGACATGATTGAATGACGGTGACGAACCAAGGGTCCGACGTTATCTCTGTCCAATGGTCGTAAAACAGCGACAGCCTTCCCCCGACTGGAGGCGAATCGAGGTGAGAACCTTCACTTGCGGCCTCAACAAGGCCCCCGAGAGATGAAACCACCTCGGGAAGTGACAGAGTCCTGAGACTTTTCTGCCTGAGGCTGCCAGCGAGCCTGGCCATGTCGGCGCTTCTTATGTGCAGAAGTAGTCCAAACTTGGACCCACATTCCGTAATATAATTTTTGGCGTTGGTACGGCCTGTAGGTCCAACGCTCTCGATACCTGTGCTGTACTATACGACCTGCAAACGATTTACTTGCAGGTCTATCTCGCCTCGTGGGAACAATATGGCATATCCAGAAGCTTTTTGTTATTATGTGACCGAAAGAAGGATAATTGTAAAAAACAAAAACCTCTATGTCGGAAGCGCTTGGTCACCGTATTGTTCAGAAACGAAAGATTCATATCATCGAAGTGGTTCGAGAAAATGAAGTTGGCAGCCATGTTTTGTATTTTTAAACATAATGACGTCACTCCTTCCTACGTTTCAACCAGGGATTCCCTGACTGCAACCAATCACTTAAGGAATGACGTCATTATGTTTAAAAATACAAAACATGGCTGCCAACTTCATTTTCTCGAACCACTTCGATGATATGAATCTTTCGTTTCTGAACAATACGGTGACCAAGCGCTTCCGACATAGAGGTTTTTGTTTTTTACAATTATCCTTCTTTCGGTCACGTAATAACAAAAAGCTTCTGGATATACCATATTGTTCCCACGAGGCGAGATAGACCTGCAAGTAAATCGTTTGCAGGTCGTATAGTACAGCACAGGTATCGAGAGCGTTGGACCTACAGGCCGTACCAACGCCAAAAATTATATTACGTACTGTGGGTCCAAGTTTGGACTAGTGCAGAAGGAGCATACGGAGCCGAAGGCGTAGCAGACGTTGCCAACGAGGCAGAAGCAGCAGCACGCTTGGCGGGCCTGGAACGACCACCACCCGCAGCAGCAGGTTGGTCAAGCTGTCGCAGCAAAAGCTGGTCCTTTGAATGACGAAGAACTTCGCCACGAACAGCTTCCATGGGACCATGGAACAACTGAGGTCCCACCAAAGAGGCAGACCTCAGAACAGCACATTGCTCAGAAGGAAGGGATGGAGAAGAATCCAACACCGCATCCCGGCGTGCCAGCTCCAAATTAGCCGTGTTACAGGCGTGAGCGTGTGTCAAGTTCATAAGAGCCTGTGACAAAATGCGAAAAGGCGCCTGAGCGCCATCAAACTCCCCTGGTGGAAAATATTCAGCCAGAGCAGCGACGACATGGTCCGCAAGAGATAACATACCCAGCATCTCTCGGGACAGGCCCACCATAGATTCAACTACCGACATCGGGCGAACTGACGACTTAGGCTAGTTAACCCGAGGGAAGAAGGATCCTCATCCACAGTAGTCATCCCTTGGAAGACTGGTGGACAGACGGAATCGTAAACACGAAACCGCGATGGAGGCAGAAAGGCATCAGCTCTAGAAAAGAAGGAACCCTTAAGGGCCTTAGAACGCACTTTGGCATCTAAGCCCTGGAAGGACTCAACAACCTGAGCCGATTGCAGAGGACGCAAAGCCCCAGAGGTAGAAGGCTCAACAGGGTTACGGCGCTTCACAGTGGACCGTGGCCGGATGGTCACAGATGGCTGGTCTGAAGGTTGAACTTCCGGCAATAAGCCGAAGATGAAATCCAAAGCCTGCCCCAAGACTGATGAGGGGGGTCCATCACCTTCCAGATAATCGTCATCCTCCGTAGCAGAGGAGACGTAGCCCAACTCGGGCTGACCAGCAGAAACCTCCTGTGAATACTGTGCAGTATCCATGGGGCCAGGCGCGACATCTCGGCGATCGAGCAAAGGAGGTTGTGCCTCAGGAGCACAGGTAGGCCAACTTGAGGGTTGCCAGAAAGCAACCAGGTGAGCGCCAAAACGGCCCGACGCAGGTCACCCTGAGAATCCGTCGCAGCAGCATCGCCCGACGGAGTGTCCTCCCAATGGACCCTTCTGGTAGAAGAACCCAAATCCACAGAAGAGGCCGACGTCGAACGTCGATCGGCAGACAGAATAGGGATACGGTGAGAAGACACCGGAGGATAGTCCCGATTGTGACGCCCAGGGGCCATCCATCACTGACCTCTGTGAAACAGAAGGTCCTGCCTGCAAATCCTTGAAAGAGACCGACGGCGCACGCCGCTCGGTAGCTGGACATAGGACACGGTGAGAAGACACCGGAGGATTGTCCCAAGAATGACAGGAACCTGTCATTGGCCTCTTCGCAGCAGACGGCCCCAACTGCCCATCCTCTGAGACCGACGGCAAGCATCAATCGACACCCAGACTCGGAACACAGTGAGGAATCACCGAAGGAAGGTTCCGAGAGTGACAGCTAACAGGGGCTGTCACTGACTGCTGCCGAACAGCAGGCCCGGATGCCAATGTCCCAACACCATCATGCGAGGCGGCACACTTGCAGGGGAAGGAGGAACAATAAACGATTCACTCGAGAGACGAGGAATCGCTGCCGAAGCGACCGACCGGCTCAACCGACTAGGAGAAAACCTAGCCAGATGAGACGGAGCAGACAGCAAACCCGCACAGCCCCGCCGCGAGGCTAGGGGAGGCTGAGACCACATAGACACACCAGCAGATACAGCCTAGGTCCCCCGAGACTGTAGACCATCCCCAGAGGAGATGGAAGAGTCACCATCAGACTGAATAGGATCTGTAGTAACAACTTCCTCCGCAAATGTCGACAGTGTAGGAGGCAGATCGGAGTGGGTCACCGAGCTGACCTTGGAGAAGCTCTCTACGAAAACAGACGCCTCAAGAGTGACATCAGAAAACAAAGAGACCACGGTCTCCACGTCAGGTATCAACTGAACTAGCACCGTCAACAGTTGCAGAGGAACTCGTCACAGAAGACAGATCAGAATCCTGTGTGACAGAGTCACCACATGCACCAGCAGAAATGTCTGCTACGGCACGGCTACCCTTCCCCCGAGAACGAGGGGTTCTAGCTCTGGGCAGAACCACCTTGTTAACAGAAGCCCAGAATTTAGAGGACCAAACCCCACAAATACCACATGATTGGGCCTGAGTGCAATTGTTGCAAGTGACACATGTGGAATGAGAGTCGTCCACATGCTTCACTTGCAAGCAAGAGGTACAAGGAATAGTCTTTGGCATTATATGCAGGGCTTGCCTTGAGTCGGGGCTGATCAGCCCAGGCCCCGAGAACAGCCCCGAGGAGCACTTGCTGGGGGCTTTTTTTCAAGCCCCGACATTTTCCACAAAAAGCACTAACAATAATGGGCAAAATGGAAAATCAGCCCCGAAAAGGCCCCGACCTCAATATGTGGGGGACTTTTTTTAGGCCCCGACCATTTTACTCAAGGCGAGCCCTGATTATATGAATGAAAATAATGGAATCAAGCTTCCCGCCGACGGAAAACAGCACAAAGGTTGTGTTCACACGTCGGGGAAAAACAAGATTAAGAAACAAGCAATAATGATCAAAAATAGCATTAATCAAAAACAATTTGGATAGCTTGATAAAAGGATACAATCCACATGCACACAATGAAATGCAGAGCACATATAATAAGCTGTCACGAAGAAAAACAGCAAAGTAGCACAAAAATTTCCAACCATGTACAAATGGCGGAAATAAAAGGAACTGACGTCACGGTTGTTGCGCATGCGCTCGGTAAATGCAAGAGGTGTGCAGAGAGAGTACCTGTAATTTTGAGCTCTGGTCTCGCTCGACCCTTTTTTCAATCTTTTTCGTGCTTTTGCACTCTATTACTTTTCCAACTTGTTTGGAAAAGTTCTCTAAAAGCTTGTGTTAGTTCCGAAATAGGGCTTGCACTTATGTTACAGCCAATTGTAAACAATTGTGAGTAGGTTGAAAAGGAATACATGCATTTGAAAATATTTCTATTTTTAGTTCCTGGGGTTCCCATAGCGACACAGGCAAAAATCTTTTTGCATGAGTCAAGTACTTATGTCCCAATAATACCACATACCAAATTTGGTTCAAATCAGACCATCGGTTCAAAAATCTTGTCCCTCCCATTACAAAGGCAAATATTGCTTCACGAACTGTGTTTGAACAAACTTGATTCTACACCTCAAAAGGATGCTCCATACCAAATATCAAATCGTTGTACCCATTGGTTCATGAGAAGAAGATTTAAAAAATATTTTGGAGCATTTTCCCCCTTGCCCTCCCTATGGGGTTGTGCATGTTAAGTTGAACAATGAAAGTGTCAATGACACTATAGCTTAACTTGATTGTGTGTTGTGTTTGATGAAAAGGATAATGTTCAATGTTTATGAAAGGATTATGAAATATGACAAGAATTGTGATAATTGAGAATATGTTAATTTCTGTTCACTGTATGCTATGTTTTCAATAAAAATAATTTGAGGTGCAGACTGTACTAAAGTAAAAAAGTGAGGGGTGGGTTAATGTGGCTCTCTCAGTTAATGTATGTCACCAAAGTTACCAAGTTACAGTGAAATTATTCCAAAATGAGTCATCCTATCAAGTTACAATGAAATCCCTTCATAAATATGACCTGTCGACTTTGCTAAAGGTTTCTGGGATTCGGGCCAGCGTAGCCATCACGTTTGACCCATCCCAACCAAAATAGGATGTCCTCGTCTAGACATTATACTGAGTCATCCTACAAAGTTACAATGAAATCCCTTCATAAATACAACCTGTAGTCTGTGCTAAAGGTTTTCGGGGTTTTGGGCTCCAGCAGCCATCATGGCTGAATGGTCGTGACCAAAAGGGGCGTCCTCATCTAGACATTATCTGGAGTCATCCTACCAAGTTACAATGAAATCCCTTCATAAATACGACCTGTAGCCTGTGCTAAAGTTTTTCGGGCTTCGGGCCCCTGTACCCGACACAGTCGACCAATCGCAACCAAAAGGGGACGTTCTCATCTAGACATTATATGGAGTCATCCTACAAAGTTACAATGAAATCCCTCCATAAATACGACCTGCAGACTGTGCTAAAGGTTTTTGGGTTCTGGGCTTGGGCAGTCATCACAGTTGACAAATCGCGACGAAATGGGGAAGTTCTCATCTAGACATCATACGGAGTCATCCTACCAAGTTACAATAAAATCACTCGGTATTAAATATGACCTGTAGACTGTGCTAAAAGTTTTGGAGTTTGAGGCTTGGGCAGCCATCACGGTTGATAGATCATGACCAAAAGGGGATGTTCTCATCTAGATATTATACAGAGTCATTCTATCAAGTTGCCATGAAATCCCTTCATAAATACGACCTGTAGACTGTGCTAAAGGTGTTTGGGTTTTGGGCTGGGGCAGCCATCACGCTTGACCGATCACGACCAAAAGGGGACATTCTCATCTAGACATGGCCTCAAACCTGCATATGAAATTCCGTGACGAATGGACAAGAACTACGGGGTGTAGCCTGTAGTAAAGGAAAAGTGAACAGACTCACAGACTAACAGACTAACAGACTTCCATGCACATGATGGCAATAGCTTATCCTGACTTTGTCAAGTTAAGCTAAAAATGTAATGCCCCTTCGGGACTATCACTAACACAAACATTCACAAACAACAGTTCTCTGTTCCGTGTGGTTTGGGAAATATGTGCATTTCAAAATATTTCTATTTTTAGCTTCTGGGGTTCCCACGGCGACACAGGAAAACATTGTTTTTTGCAGGAATCAAGTAGTTATGATTCAATAATACCACATGCATGTCAAATTTGGTTCAAATCGGACCATAACTTCAGAAAACAGAAATTTTGGGTGGGGCCAAAAATCTTGCCCTTCACATTACAACATTTTAAAGAACACACTTGATTCTGCACCTCAAAAGGAAGCTCCATACCAAATATCAAGTCACTGTTCCCACTGGTTCATGAGAAGAAGCTTGTTTAAGAACTTTGGAGCATTTTCCCCCACCCCCTCTCCCTATGGGGCTGGACATATTCATTTGAACAAAAACAAAATGCTATGTCAGAATGAGCAATCACCTCAAATTTAACTAAAATTGGTTCAGCGGTTTAGGAGGAGCAGGTGCAAACACCATGTTCACGTACGAGTATGACAGACGGCGAGTGATCACTATAGTTCATCCTGACTTTCAGTCAGGTTAGCTAAAAAGCCACGTTTTTTATCATCGGTTATAATCACAATGAGTTGCAAAAGATCTATTGATTAAATAAGATATTATTCAACACATCATATACCCTGCTCTAAATATTCTCTCACAATATCTGTCTGTCGTCGTGTAATAGCTAAACGTAAGTCTTCCACTGTAATCTTGTGGTTTCCACTATGAATTTGTTGAACAGTTTGTTTTTTTGGACTCTGGACTTTTTGTGATTTATTGGATAAAATTGAATTGGAAGTATTGTTGAAATTCTTGTTCTTTGAAAGATTAGAGAAACCAGAGACATGATGAGATGGTCTAATTTGGATATCTTCTTTGATATATTCTGGATTCTAGAAATTGAAAAAAGAGGTTCAGTTAAAAAGGCAACATAAAAACAAGAGACCCCAAGGGGCCTTAATCGTTCACCTGTCAAAGTTGTCCAAAGAAGTATTTTGGGTTACATTCTGTTAGTTATGGTTCATCAACAATACAGAGGAATGAAGTCATGAAATTATTCATAACTCTAGTGTCCATGTCAGATGATTATTATCATAGGTCTTCCTGACTGCTTCCAATTCTATCAGCGGTAGACAAGCACTGCCAATCTTCCAAGGGTAATTATGTCACTGCAGATTCAAAAAGCAAAGTTTATGGAAAAATCCTTTCATTCTTACGATCGCCCATAATGAGTATTCCTGCAAGAACCACATTGTAATCACATGACCAGAATAAACATCATTGAAATTTAAATTTTAGAATAAATTTCCTTTTCTTATTAAACCTACCACAATTGTTTACTACAGGCTTGCACTACAGTGGAAGACCCTAACTCGGAAAATGTACTTTCTATTTTGATCTTTCCCAGGGGATTTGAAATCGTCGATGTGGAAACGATCATTAACACATCGTAACTGTGGTCACCCTGCATTGTCCCGTCAAAAAAACAGGCCTTGCCATTTGAAAGTCACAGGCATGCGACATGCCACGCACATGAAACAAAGTTTGCATGTGCTATTTGTTCCCACGTGCGTGCATTTGAAGTGAGGGGTGATTGTCAATAATATTACTTAAGAATTTTCCAATCAGTTTGTAAATTGTAGTTAGTTCCTCTTGTCCCTCAAACTGGGGCCACACTCTAGATTGCTCTGACACCTGTACTTCTTGGTAAAGATTGATATTCAAACGTGTTCCTCTTGGTAATGATTGATATTCAAGCGTATAGATTCATGCCAATCGGAACCCCCGACACGGATCTCAATTAGACCTACTATGTTTATTACTTGCAAACTTGTTACTGAGATCTGGATACAAAGGTCTAACAATAATGATTTTGATACTTAACATATGTCCTTGGTTAGCTGTAGGAAATATGAATACGAGCTCTTGTGTATCCTGTATGAAATTATTGGAGTTGTTTGGATTATATACTTCCGACAAAATCGATCAGCCGCAGATATACGACGGCAACCACCCCAGACCCTTTGATTTTCAAAGCACAGTGAAATGGCAAGGACATCCATATCACAACCCACTTGATCTATGACTTTGGAATAACGTAACAATACTAACTGTCATTGCCTTACTTTTACTGTACCTTTGTGGTGATATTGAAACTAATCCAGGACCTCCCGCTATTAATTCTGGAAGATATCAGTTGTCAACCAGTCTTAAGATATGTCATCTTAACATTCAAAGCTTGAAGCCGAAAGTTAAAAAATTTATAGTAATTTATATATTTTTTATACTTACCAATGACCCAGACATAGCTGGTGCTAACTCTTAAAATATAGGGCCAAACACAAATTTTGCCCCCCAATCCCCAAAATTTGCATCTAAAACTAAAGAAAACATGTCCTGAAAGGCCCTCCACACTTCGCCCCTACTGCGCATGCGCAGTGTCAAGGACGTTCCGAAATTGGCGCCATTTATCATTCTAATAACCAGTGCCTGGTAAGCGCTATGTACTCAGCGGGGAGGCAAGAGTTCCCAACTCCTGGGAGGGCCATCCCCGTCTGGGTCATTGGTAAGTATAAAAAATATATAAATTACTATAAATTTTTTAACATTTTTATACTGTACCAATGACCCAGACATAGCTGAATAGTAAAAAGGCTGGAGGGCCAAGGACATAGAGCAAAATGGAATACGCTCAATAAAATAAAATAGAGTCATCCCCTGTAGGGAAAAGAAGTAATAGGCCTTACATGTATCTTTCTTATTTATGATAAATTAGAAAGATACAACACCTTCCAAAATTGAGCTTCATATATCCATGTACTCCATTAATATCCAATATAATCCTTATACTAATAATTTTTAAAGTAAGCCAATAATAAAGTAAGTCTAGAAAATAGAGACTCTTATACTCCTAAAAGTGTGTGAGAATTGCATAATCATGTCCGTTGACATATGCAATATTCAAAAGCTATACTTTAAAAACTAAGACTTGAATGAATTTTAAAAACTTAAACTTCTCACTAAACAACCATCCCAAAAACAGCTCAGAATTACTAACTCCGGAGGAGGTATCCCCTTGTTTTCATAGTAAAACAGGTGACCCAAGGGAACACCCTCCCCCCCCCCCCTTTTTCTTGCCCTGGGTCAAATAGCCCAGAGCGAAGAGGGCAGCCGAACGGAGACACTGCCGAAACAGACAGCCTACCTAGCTATAGTAGCAACTGTTAAGTGAATGACATTCTGAGCAGTAGATAATAGACCTAACAAAAGAGGCCTCAAGAAATTGACTCGATATTTCTAAGATAAAATTCATGAATGTGGATGGCTGAGCGCAATGAGCGGCCTTCAAAAATCTATAATAGCGACACTATTAATGTAAGCCCAAGAAGTAGAAGAACTCTTACTTCATGAGCCGAAATCTTAAGCACAACTGCTAAGTCAATGATATACCATAAGCAGTACCGATAGTTAATAGAATCCATTAACAAAAAAATGGAGCGTAACGTCCTTCTACTAGACATCAAAGACAGAAGAAGCTTACGCCCTTGTAATAAACAGATATCTGTTTATAAATACATAAACTGTACCCGGAAAGAGTAAAGGCCTATGCCCATACGAAGACGGAAGGACCTTAAAATAATAGGTTCCGGATAATAGGAGCCTAACTCTTATGCAACAATCCAACTTAAATAGTAACGGAAGTATTGATTCCGAAACTATGAAAGTGAAAATCATCCATCGATAGTGCATGAAACTCACTGACTCTACAGTAAGAGAAACAAACAGAATTACTGTCTAAAAGGTCAGAATTTGAAAACTACTGTTTCCAGAGGCTCAAATGATTACTTAGCTAAATAAGAACCGAAGTTAAAATCCGTATAGGAATTTAATCTAAAGATTCTAAGTCTATTTATCAAAAAGTTACTAACTGACTTAGATAAAGAGACAAAAGACTCAATTGTAAACTATCGTAGAGTGCATAGGTATGAGGTAACATAAACCTATAACCTAAATAATAACAGGCTGCAGTAGATCTTGTGAAACAAGTATACTAAAAAATAGCAATGAGTAGTATGGAGGGATCAACAATATGAACATAAAGATCCCTACACCACGACGGAAGAGCCTCCACTTTAGTCGCATAGAATAGCGAAGAAGAGGATCTCCTATAGTAAGAAATCGCCTTTAAAGCTCGTCCAGTACAGTGCTTACAATGTAATACGGACCACACAACGGAATACATGAAGGTTGCGACCTTGCTGGTTGTGATAAAGATGACACGATTTACCCAGTGAAAAAAGATCCTCACATAGAGGAAGATTTCACGTTAAGACCCACAGTAGACAAGAGAGTAAATTACTCATGATCTCTGTGAAGATAGAGATGCTATCAACAGAAATGTATTGTGGTTGTTTATCTTAGCAATACCTGCTAAAACAACAGCGCCGGAGGATACGCGTATCCTATCATTCCGTCCTATAGATCAATAGAGCGTTAACACTATTAGCTCAGAGATCTGGACAAGCCAACACAAACGTCTGCAATTGATTAGCAAGCTGTGTCATAAATAAATCATCATTGGGCGCTCCCATAGATAGCAAATCTGATTGAATACTTGTTTGTTGAGAGTCCATTCTGACAGCAACAAGCGACCCGTAAGAGAACGGGAGTCCGATAAAACAATCAGACGACCCGGAATATGACGGACCAAAACTGAACTTGGTGTACTATAACCAACAGACGGATTCTTTCCATTAAATTGAATAACGGAAACGAAAGAGTGCCTCCCTGGTTCCGGAGATATGCCACTACTGTCGAATTAAAGGACAGGAATTTGGGCATGCGTTTCTGAATAATGTTCATGCAATGACATAAAGCAAGCCTAAAAAACATTATTCCGCGGAAGTTAAAATGATAGCTAAAAGACTGCGGAACCCAAAGACCCTGGCACTTCGAATCCGTAGGGATCAGTATATATCCCAATCTGTTTGACTGGCAACCGTCATAACAGCCACACTCGGGTCCGGCAACTGCGGCGGCACTCTCTGAGTCAACCACCGAATGTTTGCCCCAGTCTGAATCTCTTGTAACACTAGATAGACAAGAGAACGTATAAATCGAGCAATTCATGGATTGCCGGAAAGTTGCCGTCGAAGAGAAGCTCCTCCGAGAACGAAGCGACTCTGAGAGAGTTCTTAACCTTACTATCCATGCGTGTGGATGTAGCTAGGGCTGCGTCACGTCTAACCAACTCCAATCAGCCACTGAAGGGCGGAGTTATACGTGAACAAACTACTGCCCTCAAAAGAAATTACATAGAGAATAATATCCCGTAAATCTTTTCTTGAAGACGTAATGATAACACCTCAGTAAGGCGGATTACGTATAATAAAGCGTCTAAGTTAAGTCTACTATACATAATGTCGTTCCCAACATTGAAACTGGAAAAGACATAAACGGCGAAAAAGAATATATGCTGTCTTTAATCCCACCGTCTAGACGCATATGAACTCTCAGTATGCCCTGCTCTGCCAAAATAAACTATTTGTAAAAATGATAAAATGGCAGAAATGAGCAACACGGACAAGAAACTAAACTATCATGCTTAGTAGCAGGCTTGTATATATATATATATATATATAGCGTCGAAAAATAAAACACATGTTGTAATGACAATATTGGACTGCGTCGGTAAGTCAGGGACAATGTCCCTGTACCGATCGAAAAATCCGAGTCCAATGACGCTATAAGTCTCTTATCCAAGATCGCAGCAATGAAGTCCGAAATAATAATCACTGGAAGAAATGCCAGAAGATATGAAAGGCATCTTCCGATACTACTAAAGGGAAAACTCGAAATCTTTCGAATCCCTTTCGCCATCCTGTCGGACCCTATAAAGCGTTCGGTGGTCCGTAGCTGATGCAACCGCGGACCGCACCGACCCAGCGCCGTCGGATAATTCCTGATTCGACCGAGAAACTGTAAATTGCTGGGATGCTGCGAAACAACTGTGCTAACTCGGATAGCACGTCCGTCACTGAGGCCTGAGGAGAAGCGGTCTTACGATGCATTGCCGCTGGAAGCTCCGTGATCGTTACCCCGTGCATACTTCCAATATGCGAGCGAACGGAGTGTATAGGCCTCGTGTCCCTTGGCTACCGGATGGCGCGACCTATTCGCCGTGGAATCACTGAATGCCGAAACTGATCGGATACTCGAGGTCACGTAGCCAATGTGCGGTCGTGTGCCCTGCTGTGAGGATGAGGAAGCATTAAAGACAGTCTCTCGGACTGTCAATATAACGGAGCGTCCCGAGCAACGGACATATGCTCCGAATGTAAAATATCTGAACCACAACATGCGGTCCCCTATGTTGTTGGGCGAGAGAGGAACCTCTCTCGCTCACAGCCCGGACGGACCTGGACAAGCCAGGAACCGGACTAACAGGCTTCCTCCGATCTGTCCTCAATCTGCCGTCACTGGGTGAGTACTAAAGTAATTAAAGTGCTCGCATCACCCAAATCTCCTTCCTAGACCGCAACGGACGAACCCGGCAGCCGAACCATTCGATGAATGTACGCTACACCGGGTGAGCTAGCGAATGTCACTCCGTAAGCGATAGACATATTCCATGAGCACTTATTGCCGCTAACTCTTCATTAACTATGACGACAGAGGCACACTTTTGAAAGACATCTCCATAACTCTTCGAACAAGAAACCAGAAATGCTTGGATAGCAAGCATAAAATAATAATATATATAGCGTCGTTCAATAATTCGAAAGTTTGTGTGACATTATTGGACTATGTCGGAACTGAGGGACGATGTCCCTGAACCGAACCAAAAATTTCTAAGTCCACCGACGCTATCAGTTTCTTATCCGGCATCGCAGCATATGTTGTTCCGAAAGGGAAAGCTTGAAATCCTCCGAATCCCTTTCGGTATCCCGTCGGACCGGATGAAACTTTCGGACGTCCGTACCCGCTTCCGCGGAGCGTCCCGACCCAGCATCGTCGGATAAAATATATGCGACAGATTCAGTTGATGCTGGGATGCGGCGATAAACTGTGCTATTAAGGAAAGCACGTCCGTTCCCGAGGCCTGTGCAGTAGCGGACTTACGATGCATTGCCGCCGGAAGCTCCGTGTACGTTGACTCCCGCACACTTCCTATGCGAACGTCCGGAGTCTGCAGGCCTCGTGTCCCCGGCTACCGACCCAGCGCCGTCGGATAATTCTCGATCCGACACCGTTTCTGTCGGCTGCTGGGATGCTGCGATAAGCTGTGCTATGTGCACAAGAATGTCCGGCGTCGAGACCTGCGGAGGCGCAGTCTATCGCTGCTTCGCCGAGGGCAGCTCCGCATCAGATGGCTCCCGCATACTTTTCCTATGCGAACGTCCGGAGTCCATCGGTCTCGAATCCCTGGCTGCCGGATGGTGTGACCTGGTCGCCGAAGAATCCTTGATCGGCGAAGCTGGTAATATATCGGCG
This sequence comes from Pictodentalium vernedei, assembly GCA_031216915.1. NCBI lineage: Eukaryota > Metazoa > Mollusca > Scaphopoda > Dentaliida > Dentaliidae > Pictodentalium > Pictodentalium vernedei. Next base: position 564,696,963 of record CM062296.1, read on the forward strand.
GTCACGCAGCCAAGGTGCGGTCGTGTGCGCTGACGAGAAGAGGAAGCCTTAGCAGTCTCAGCGGACTGCCTATACAACGGAGCGTCCCGAGCGACGGACGTATGCTCCGCTAGCGACACATTTTGTACCACAACATCTGGGGCCAGATGTTGTTGAACGAGAGAGGGGCCTCTCTCGCTTGCCGTCCGGATGGACCGGAACGAGCTATGAACCGGACTAAAAGGCTTCCTCCGTTCTCCCTCCGATCCGCCGTCACTGGGTGTGCATTAAGTTAATTTTATAGTGCTCGCATCACCCCAAAATTCCTTCTAGACCGCAACGGACGAACCCGGCTGCCGAACCATTCGGTGAATGGACGCTACACCGGGCGAGCTAGCGGACGTCAAAGGCCGTCGAACCTACTAGGGTCCTCTTAGGCAATTGGCGTATTACATGAGCACTTTTCCGCTAGCCCTTCATTAATTGTGACGACGGAGGCACACTGTTGGAAGACATCACAGATACATCACCCTAATCTTGATCGTCTGAAATAGAAATTGATAAAGTAGAGTGACCCTGCGGGGAAAGGACCGGAGTGTCCAAATCCCCAACAACATACCGTGACATACGCTTCCCATATTGTCATCGAAATCATACGATACAGAACAGGAGTTAATGCGAGTACACTGACCACATATAGAATGATAATAAGTCAGAGGAAGACTTCCTCTTAAAACAATTGATCAATATCCTTTCAATGTGAAAAGAAAACAAGTCCTGGTACTCGCACTAACCCCTGGCAATCAAAATACATAATAATAATATGATCCATTAAGATAGAAAAAATAATTGAAATCAAAATATTTTTTCAGAACAGCCCAAGTTTCTGAAAAGTAACGTTGAGCCCCAATGGATCCCAAGCCTAAGTGTGGACAAAAATTTTAAAAATATTTTAAACAATTTATTCAACACTTACGAACAATAATAATGTATCTAGTTATGATTAAAATAACATAAAGATATTATTTTTTAGAAATCCCCCCCTCACACAGAGGGCTGTTGTAAATGTAAACAATGAGTGTAAAAACACTAAAATAAGACTCCAGGCACCCAGGCCCGAAATCAGTTACCAAAAATACACTATCTGATGCAAAACAGAGACTTCCAGGGAAGAAACTGCAGAACATCAGATGGTAGATGCAGAACACAACGCCTAACCACCCGTAGGTGAAGACGTAAACATGGGGAAAGAACAGAATTCATTCTGTTATTCAGCTAAAACTCCCAAGAAATTTTAGTAATAATAATTACAGAAACTATGCCAAAAGCATGGGAGAATAGCAAGGGGGAACTTAAAGGACAGGGAGAGAGGAAAAACACTTGAAAAAACAGTGTAACTAAATAATCAGAATGACAACAAAATGGCTGCTGCCTTGAAAATAGGTAACTTAACATAATTTCATTAAAAAATTTTAAGTTACAGCCCTGATAATATTCTGTCACACATTCTTTTCCTCTCCTCCTTCTCTATCCTCCTTAGAATCACCATTTCACTAATATTTATGTGTCTGGCATCATTTAAACTGAGATTTAAAAGCACAAAGATCAGTCAGATGTTAACTGATGAAGGGCCAAACTTAGAATGATAAATGGCGCCAATTTCGGAACGTCCTTGACACTGCGCATGCGCAGTAGGGGTGAAGTGTGGAGGGCCTTTCAGGACATGTTTTCTTTAGTTTTAGATGCAAATTTTGGGGATTGGGGGCAAAATTTGTGTTTGGCCCTATATTTTAAGAGTTAGCACCAGCTATGTCTGGGTCATTGGTACAGTATAAAAATATCGATATTCTTCAATGTGAGTCTGCAGCCTATGATATTTTCGCCTTTTCAGAAACTTGGTTACACCCGACTGACCCAAATTGTGAAATACAGCTTAGTGGGTTCCATGAACCAATCAGAAAAGTTCTCCAGTCCAGGGGCGGTGGTGTGGCTATATACATCAAAAGTGAACTTAGTTATCAAGTACGACCTGACACTGAGATTCCCACATTAGAATGTCTCTGGGTAGAAATATTTTCTCCAAATGGTGTGTTACTTCTTGGTGTGTTTTATCGGCCTCCTAGTTCTGATAGCGAAATTTGGGATTTCATAACAGCCTCTGTCGAAAAAGCTAAAGACACGTGCATTTCCAATATAATCGTTGTAGGTGATTTTAAAGACAATCAAGACTTAGCTCATAGTAAGTTTGTGGACATTGCCGACCACTTTGGCTTGCGACAAATTATTAAAGACCCCACGTATTACACGGAATCTTCTGCTTCACTCCTGGACTTAGTGGCCGTAAGTAATTCAATAAACGTAATAACATGTGAAACGCTTGATCCGTTTCTTCCAAATTTGATTAGGTTTCACTGTCCAACGGATGTTGAAATACTCTTTTCAAAAAATACTTATAAAAGCTTTAAACGACGTATTTGGCTTTACAATGAGGACAATTACCTCGAACTCAACAATGCAATTAGAAATATCAACTGGGACATGATTTTCTCAGATGTAAACTTAGATTCCATGGTTGAAAATGTTAATTCCACACTTTTAGACCTTGCAGATAACTATATTCCCAATAAACTTATTACTGTACGGAAAGCGGACCCCAAGTGGATGCACAATAAATAAGATTATTAATTCGCCAGAGAAAAGGGCTTTATCGTAGTGCTAAGGGCAGAGGTAATGAGGATGCGTGGGAAAAATATCGACGGAAACATAACGAGGTAGTATCAGCCATCCGCGAAGCCAAAAACACCTATTATGACAAAGTTAAAGATACACTCAACAATCCAACCACTAATGCATCCTCGTGGTGGAAAACACTAAAATTGCTTCTTGGCCAAAAAACCACGGAACTGCCTAGTCTAATGTACCAAAACAAGTCATTGTCCTATGATTCTGAAAAAGCAGATGCCCTCAATGAATATTTTTGTTCAATCGCTACTGTTGATGACTCCCACGCAACGCTCCCTGTTGCCCAATTTCCTAACCGACCACTATTAACGTCAATAATTCTTAGCAGAAAAGATGTGTTTGACTCATTAAAATTACTAAAAGTATCGAAAGCTCAGGACCTGACTTATTAAGTCCACAATTTCTTAGAGAGTGTAAATGTGCCCTAACGGAACCGCTCACCATATTATTTAACATATTGCTAACAAATTCTCATTTCCCCACCCTGTGGAAAAAAGCCAATGTCACCCCTATACTTAAAAAAAAGACCACCGCACCTGGTCTCCAATTACCGTCCAATTTCACTGATTAGTTGCTTGGGTAAAATACTTGAAAAGTGTATATTCAAGAAAATGTGGGAATTTTTAGAAGAAAACAACATCCTGAGTCAACTGCAATCAGGATTCACTCCTTGCGATTCTACGGTCCTCCAACTCACAGATATATATGACACATTTAGTAATGCACTCGACGAAGGTAAGGAAGTTAGAGTGGTATTTTCTGATGTTAGTGAGGCGTTTGACAGAATATGGCACAAGGGACTTTTATACAAATTGGAAAAGATAGGTATAACGGGAGATCTACTATCCTTTTTCAATTCATACCTAAACGGCCGAATGCCGAGAGTGGTAACAAATTCCGAAACGTCCTCGTGGAGACCTGTTAATAGCGGTGTTCTGCAGGGCTCTATCTTGGGTCCTCTGCTGTTCCTTGTATACATAAATGATATTGTTAACGATCTTACTAGTAGCATTCGTTTATATGCGGATGACACCACCCTATATATGATTATTGACAATCCAACACAGGCTTCACTAATTCTCAATACAGATCTTGGTACGATTGACAGTTGGGCACAAAAGTGGTTAGTTGAGTTTAATCCACATAAAACAGAATCTATGGTAATAACTCGTAAAAGGGACCCAACAAGACACCCTCCCCTTTTCATGTCGACCACACAAGTCAGTGAAGTGACTACTCATAAGCATCTAGGTGTGGTTCTCAACAGCCAGTGCACGTGGGATGACCACGTTGATGGTATTGCATCAAAGGCTTGGGCGAGGCTTGACCTAATTCGGAAGCTTAAATTCTAGCTAGATCGTAAAGTCTTAGAAAAAATCTACTTTGCCTTCATTAGACCAGTCCTTGAGGATGCAGATACAGTATGGGACAACTGCTCTGACAACTGTGCCAAACAACTCGAGAAAATACAAATTGCTGCAGCTCATATTGTAACCGGTGCAACCCTGAGTGCGAATAAGGAACTGCTTTATGCAGAGACTGGTTGGACGCCCCTATCAAAACAACGTGAACAACATAAATTGGCTCAGTTTTTTAAAATGTATCACAACTATCTACCCGATTACATATCGCTCAGATTACCACGGCCTATTTCCGCAACCCAAGACTATAGTCTTCGCACTAACAGGAACCTCCTTGTTCCATTCTGTCGCACACGGGCACATCAAACATCGTTCATTCCCTCGACCACAAAGTTATGGAACGAAATTGCGTTGCACGTTAGGGAAAATACCTCCCTCCCAAATTTCAAAAATTATCTAAATCGCGAGGCCCGAAGGCCACCACAGTACTTTCTGAACTCAGTGTCTAGAGAGGCACAAATATACCACTGTCGACTCCGACTCAGATGTAGTCATCTAAATGATCATCTTTACACGAATAAACTTGTCGAATCTCCCTTATGTCCATGCGGCGACCGCGAAACTACAAACCATTTCTTATTAAAATGCCCAATTTTTACGACCGTCCGTAATGATACATTGGGAATGCTGCCATATAATATTGACTGTGACATTCTATTGTATGGCTCCGAGTTTTACTCGTATGAATCAAATCGGGAAATTTTCAAGGCGGTTCATAATTTTATACTTTTATCGAAACGTTTCTAGAGACCTTATAGTATCGGCCTCCAGTTGCAATGAGACGAGGATGACTGCACTGTCGATCGTCTGTGACGGTACTGGCTGGAGCTCTTCCCGCAAAATCAAATCGCTGTAACTGTGGCTGTCGGTGGGATTATTACAATTAAGTGGGTGTGTGGGGCGTGTTTCGGGGTCGTGCTTCGGTCTCTGGGGCAGACCGTGACGAGTAGAACGATGAGTCGTGGTCGGACCTCGGAGTCGTGGTCGGACCTCGGAGGGCGTGGCGTGTTCTGTTCATCCTCATGGTGGTGGTGATCGATTCATATTACAATAGCTTGTGAATAAGTCAAGAATGTTCACGAATATAAAACGAACTATTTCTTTGTGTGGATGAACAAAAAACAACACTTTAGAAACCACTGAAATGAATGTGCCTGTATCAGACCCCCTGATACAACCATCTGTATCAGGGGTTCTGATATACGACAGCTTCAGAGTGAACACAGACAAAATAGACGTTGTATGTAAGATAAATATTTTATATACTTTTCGAAACGCTCGCGATGGATCATTATGGTAGTGTCTGAGGGATGGGAGGAGTGACGGCAATCTGTCTTGTGATGAACAGTACTGTTCAAAACCAATTCGACAATCTTGATTCAGGTTTTTCCCACAGGGTGGGGGGGACGTCATTGGATAATCAGATGTTGTGTTAATTCACAAATCATAAATCTCTCTCTCTCTCTCTCTCTCTCTCTCTCTCTCTCTCTCTCTCTCTCTCTCTCGTCCTATTTATTTCCTCATGCAACATTGAATGCAAGAGGCTAAGGAACAATCAAACATTTGTGTTAATATTAATACTGATATTCTTGCCATTCTAACAGGTTATATGTAGCTTTGCTTGTTTTGTGGAGAAGACGAGTTATAAGCTATCAGCTTACAGTCGAATCCACCAGCTTGTTCTATTCACACTATGTTTGCTTGTACATTTGGAAATAAATATTGTTTAAACTAAATTGTAGTTAGCCATAATCAACTGTATTGGCAAAGAGCCTCTTACCTCGAGTGGCTTGAATCTGATGTAATAATATGATCATAGAGTGAATATGTACTCCTAATTTTTTTAGTATCTTTTTCTGTTCTCTGCTAAGACAAATGTCACAAACAGTTACACGCTTACATCTACTTATTCCTTGCAATGAAATTCTGGTGGGACTATGTTGCGAGTCATGAAAAGGGTGTGTTAAGAAATTATTTTATGTCCCATTGTCCGAAAGGGGAGCTGGAGGTTTCGTGCCTGGGCGTTTCAGAACGTTTCGTACACAAACCATTTAGGACGTTTTGTACACAAGCTAGGACGTGTCGTACACTGGGTGATGACTGTCCTGAGCCAAGTAAAGATAACAACCCATGAGTAAAAATAACAAATCTATTGCACTAACATATTTATATAAATACATGAACAAAACATACTGGAATGATACAAATATAAAGTTCTACAAAGGTAAGTCTGACTTTGTGCAGTACATGTATACAAATATAGAACATACTGGAAAATATTTATTAAAATTATAAGTACTAGTAGGCCAATGCTAAGGATGGGGCTTAGGACTTTGAATTCCCAAGTCGCCTCCTTAGCATGGGTCATGTCATCCTTACATGACGTCTTAGTAAGTTGCCTTACTTAAACTAGGGGTAAGGCAAGGTGGGGGTGGGGTGGGGGTGGGGGGGGGGGTAGGTGGGGTCCTTACATGATGATCTACTGGGTATTTAAAATTGCAGTAATAGATAAGTGTTGTACATGTACTGAAAAGCAATCGTTTTAATTTGTTCATGTGCTAATTATGACTCCAGTGTAATAACAATGCTGTGATTACATATCATAAGAACTGACCAAAGCTGATTATTCATCAATGAGCTCACATCATAATGTTTTGATTTTTCATCAAAGAAAGATGTTTTTACAATCTGAGGTTCATTTTATTTCCTAACAATATTTTCAAATGTACGACATGTTGTAGTGGTGTTGGACGTATTAAATTCGGTTCCGTGATATTTTAAATGCAGATTTTTTATATTGGATTATAATACCTTACAAAAGTAAGTAGTCTATCATTTCATATAAAAAATACATAAAAACCCTATAGAATTTGCCTGTGTACGAAACGTCCTTTGATATATGTACGAAACATCTTAGTTTGTATACAAAACAGTCAGTGTACAAAACGCCTGTGTATGAAACAACAATAATCCGTCCGAGAAGCCCTCGTTGTCTGACATTGATCGTTGAAAAACAAATTTTAAAATGCAAGATTTTAAAATAGTTTTTTTATGACATACGTTCATACTTTTAAAACATCCTGCAGTGCACTCGACTGTTGGCAGTTTGTTACAAACATTTATCCACTGCCTGACAGCCCAAGCAACTGAAATAACTGTTCATTGAACATTCTAACACCTTAACCCTTTCATGTTACATCGAGTACACATCGTTGTAAATCGACAATTGTTTGGCAGCTTTGACAATGCTTGCGTCAGCATAAGAATTCTAACGTATCATGGTCAGATACTATTTATTTTCCCGACGCTACCCCATAAACTATAGGTATATTGGTTATCAGGTTGACAGCTTTTCCAACCGGTTACGCCAATAACTAGTTGCAAACCGGTTATCCGGCTAACCGTTTCACCTGCAGGTGCAAGAGGAATGACCACGAGAACACACCACAAGCTTGGGCAAAAGGCATTGCCCTAAAGGAACAGTCCTGGGCATAACAGAGGTGAGAGCAGAAGAAGAAAAAGGTGAACTCAATAGAACACCCCCAACTACGAGAGAAATGTGGCAAAAAATAAAAGACCGGCGGGAACACAACTGAACCCAGACGGCCGACAGGGACCCAAAAAACAGAAATTCTGCCCTCAACAGAGAGGAGAAATCCGGTCCATACAGCCCCCATTGACACTTAACTCCAATAATAATAATAATATCCAAAAGGATAACATAAATTTATCAAGCGAAAAATTTTATGTCCGAACTGCACAGTACGCGAAAGTCGCGCGCGAACACAGAGAAAACATAAAATACAATGAAAATGTGGTTGAAAATAATAACGAGAATATATAAAACACAGTCCTGTTATTATACGATCCTCAGATCCATAATTCCAGTCACAAGTAACCATTATCAACGAGTTGAATTATCACTGTTTCATAATGCAAATATGGATGTCCTGCCACATGGGCAGACGAAAAAAGAATGATTCATTAGTTACTGTCTGGGCACTGGTTGCCGGAAGCTGTGAATATGTACTTGGAGAAAAGAGTCCCCTACTGGGTGCATGCCGGCAGTACTCGACCCAGTTTTTACTTATTTTTTCTTGGTGCTTTTGCACCACTTTTCTTTCCCAAATTCCGTGGGAAAGATCAAAATAGAGAGTATATTTTCGAAGTTAGGGTCTTCCCCTGTAGTGCAAGCCTGTAGTAAACAATTATAAGGTAGGTTGATAAGAAACATGGCCACATCCGGAACTTCCCAAATTTGTGTTGGTGGTATTTCATTCCAACATCAAAACACACCAGAGTGTGTGTCATAAAAATGCGTTCTCCAAGTCTGTGGTAATAGTATGTTATCATTACATTGAGGACAAGGCTTTCGAATTACTGATCATTTTGTGGTTTTACGGGTTAGTTACTTATGCCATTGGCAAATTAATGTTCTTCAAAATAATAAAATTCACTTTTTTTTCCTGAAAAAAATTATATGTACTTTTTCTATGCACGTTACTCATTATTTTGATACATAATTTGCCTTTCCTTACTTGAACTTCTCTTATCTGTTTCTGGGGCACTGGGAAAAATGTCAACCAATTGACCAAAGTTTGGTTGGACGACCCCCTAACCTGTCACTGCAATAAACCATCAAATGTACCTGAAAGCACATTGTTATTCAAAACACATCAAATCAACCCTACATAACCATTAATGCATTGTATTTTTCCAAACGAGGCTTATTGGCATATTGAGATCAGGAGGGCACATCCAGTAGGTCTCACATTCACAGGTGTTCACATATTTTTTCAAGAACACAGTATGCAAAGTAATGCCCAAAAGGTGACAAGTGAGCTCCATTTGATAAAAAATTTCTCCGGGGGGGGGGGGGGGGGGGGGGGGGGGGGGGGGGGGGGGGGGGGGGGGGGGGGGGAGGCAGTGCTCCCTTTCTTGTATGTCTCTACCTGGTACCTCTGGCACTCAAGGCATGTGTCTTTTTCATCAAAGTTTAACTCTTTTTTTTCTTTTTGAACATCCAGGCAACACACATACATGTTCCAAACACTATCAGACAGGTAACCCTCCAAATAAGTGTATCTGTAAAAATCATATTACATTGCAGAACATTCTTTTTAGACTTTAAGTTCTGGACCTTTCATGCTTCTTACTTCCAACTATAACACTTCATTTATCGATTAATGGGTGAATACAAAAACCCTGCCATAATCAATATGTTGAGTTCGTTCGTTACTTATGCCATTGGCAAATTAATGTTCTTCAAAATCATAAAATTCACTTTTTCTCCTGAAAAAATTATATGTACCTTTTCTATGCACTTTACTCATTATTTTGATGTATAATTTGCCTTTCCTTACTTCTCTTATCTGTTTCTGGGGCATTGGGAAAAGGGTTGCGGACGATTCGGACCTTGGACGATTCAGACCTTGGACAATTTGGACCCCGGATGATTCGGACCCTGGACGATTCGGACCCCGCCCACTGGACGATTCGGACCTCCAGTCTTGGACGATTCGGACCTCTAGTCTTGAATGAATATTTCACAATAATTTCACAGTGTTTTTTCTGTCTGTATGTTAGCAGTTGTCGCTTGAAAGCATTCAGCAGTTTGCATAATATTTCTGTTTTATCTCTTGTATAATAATTCATATTTTTGATGTTTTAAAAACACCTTTTGTTATAACAACATAACTGTATGTGATTACTAATAAAGTGGTGACTATAGTTTAGGCGGTACCGCTCACTGATGGTGAATGCAGTAAGCTCTTCAAAGTGCAATGCGCTATCTAAAGAAAACACATGGCCTCTCGTGCTTATATATGGTGGTTGATTGTCTGTTGGCACATCATTCTCTTATTCATTATGGATATTGAAAATCCTTGTACAGTGTGTAGGAAGACCGTAAGACCAAGACAGGAAGCAATACAGTGCGACAATGCACAGTGCAGATTGTGGACACACAGAACATGTGGTACAGGTAAATACCTGTAACAATAAATTTATGACAAAAAGTATAACAATACTAAATAATAATACAATTAATAAAGAGCTCTTGTTAAATTTCTATACAATTATGATGCACTTGCATTAAACTAATAATTAAATGCTTTAATGTTTATCTGGAAGTTTAGATGGTTTAAAGTAATAATTAAATGCATTAATTTTTGTTGGAAGTTTAGAAGGTTATAGCTGAAAACATGATTAAAGTTCAAAATAATTTTGAACAAATAATAGAATTACTTCAAATAAGTTTCTAGGCATCCAGATGGCATGCCTGGTCACCGAGTTCATTAAAACTTCACTATTTTATCCAACCTGATGATAATTTATTTTTAGGAATTGAAAGGAGCGTCTATAGAGCGGCAGTAAGAGAATGACGCGAAATAAGTTTTACTTGCCAACCTTGTCAAAGAATTTCCCATCTCAGCAATATTGAGAGTGCCACAATGGTTTCAGAGACAAATGCTACTGGACCCCTTGAAAGCACCAGCACATCAGACACCTCCATTCCAGTAGGACAATTTGGTGTGGAGTTCAACTTGTCATCAAATAGCATATTCAATGCCACCAGAGATCAACGTTCGATAATACCAGAAACACATGAAAAGTATGTTTAAATTATGACCACTCAAATATCACTCCTCGCATTTGACAAACTATTCTAATGGCAGACGACACTCGTAAAATAAATGATTGTGTATCTAATAATTATTATATTTTGGGTTTTGATACATAAGTGAAAAAAAATTAAAAAAGCGATTTTTGTGAAAAACGCTGATGGATAAAGGGTAAAATATTTATATTTTGTGTCCATAATGAATCAATAAATGAATGAATGAATGAAGGAAGGAATGAATGAAGGAATGAAATATTCATATTTTCTGTCTTGGATGAAAATGGGAAATATTTCCTGGAAATTTTTGAATGTGTGAACAAATCAATGAAGCAAATGAATGAATGAATGAAGCAACTGAATGAATGAATGAAGCGAATGAATGAATGGATGGATGGACGGACAAATGATGGAATGAATGAATGTACATATTTTCTGTCTTGGGTGAAAATGGGAAATATTTCCTGGAGAAATCCTTGAATGGGTGAATGAATGAATGAAGCGACCGAGTGACCGAATGAATGAATGAATAAATGAAGGGACTGAATGAATGAAATATATTCTGTATTGAAAAATGAAAGAATGAATAAAGCGATTGAGTGAATGGTGGATGTGTTATTGATTGATTAATGTCATTATTAATTATTAATTTTACTTTCTTTTCAGCGCCGTTGCCGATGATACCGTCAGAGAAGCTGTTGTAGACAGCAGACTTGGAAGCAGAGATTACTTATGAGGTGGTAGAGACTGGTTCTGAGCGGGGTAAAAGGAAGCTAGTTGAAAGTGATGGTTACAGCTACGTCCATAATCGTGTACAGAAAAATGGAACAACTGATTGGCGTTGCAGCATGCGGGGTAAATCAGAAGGGTGTCCTGTAGTTATAAAGCAAAATGATGGGTCATTTATGAAGAATGCCCGTACGCATACTCATCTGGCAAAACCATGGGTTGCAACGGCGGTAAAAATAAAGGCAGATGTCAAACAACTTGCCAGTCAAGAGGTTTTCAAGCCAGCAAATGTTATGGTGAAAGAGGTCACTGACAATAACTTTAATTCGGAGCTTCCAGAGGCGTCAAGGCCAACAGAGGATGCCCTTATCTGCATGGCTAACAGAAAGAGGTCGAGCAAGAGACCAAAAGATCCATCTGATCTAACATTCATCTTTAATGAGGAATACATACACTCCGCCATACCTGAATCTTTCTTCAGAGCAGACATTATCGTTGGAGATAGACGACACTTAATCTTTGCTACCGACAAGCAGCTTGAGCTTTTCTCCAAGGCAAAAATGTGGTTTATAGACGGGACATTTAAAGTGGTGAAAGACCCTTTCTATCAACTGCTTTCGATCCACTCATTCATCAAATTCGGGGACAATATGAAACAGCTACCGCTCTGCTATATAATTATGTCTGGCAAGAGAAAGAAGGATTATAAGAAAGTATTGGGGGAAAATATTAGAGATTCTACCGGCAACAACAGAGGTGGAGTCATTTGTGATGGATTGTGAAAGTGGCATTGAAACAAGTCTTCCAGGAACCGGAAATCCATGGGTGTGCTTTCCATTCTGGGCAAGCACTCTGGCGCAAAATTCAAGAATCTGGTCTGCAGGTAGCTTACAGTAGCAAGGATGAAACACACAGTATTTGCGTTGCCATTCTTACCTGCTGACGATATTCCATATGCCTGAAAGAAAAAGTTCACCAGGATGCAACGGCAATGAACGAGTTTATGACATATATTGATACAACATGGTTTAATAATCCTGTATGGGACGTCCCTTCATGGTCAGTATTCGGCAGAAGTATACAAACAAACAACGATGTGGAGGGGTGGCACAACCGCCTTAATAAGAGAGCTAAAAAGGCAAATTTTCAATTTTACCTTATGATTTGTCTCCTATACTCAGAGAGCAGTGACATTCCTAGTAGAAGGAAAGTTGAGAAGAAATCAGAGAAAAAAAAACAAAACAAACTGAGGGAATACTAATGCAACTGTGGGAAGACTATAATAACCAGATCATTTCAACTAATCGCCTTTTAAAAGGTTGCGCAAAATTGTATGGTCCTTGTTGATGTATATATGATGTTATTAATTAGGCAGTGGCTATATCACAGACGGATTACATATATAAACGACTCATGTAATATTTTACTGATTTAAGTTAAGTCATGAGAATGTTTTACGAGTTTTACATGTTATTCGGATCTCGTCCAATCAACAGATATGGGTGTTTTTATGCGAGAGCGACTGACAGTCTTGTAGTGAAGTCATACTGTCATAGTAGTTCAGCGATCTGAACGCCGTGGCTACCCCTCTACGTTCAGATTCTTCCCATTCAATCTTATAGAAAAAGTGCCCATCAAGTTTTTATGGGAACTCAAAACTCGAAATTAGGAATACATATCAAGCTTTCGCACTTATTACCGCAAATGCGATCGAATTTCCGATTCCTCATTTGTGAAAAGGTCTATTTGTTTCGGCGCCATTACTGGGTTATTGTTTTTACTGTTTTATATTTATACAAAAACACGGCCAATTTTGAAATTTCCGTTGACACCTCGCGAGTCTTCAAATGACGGTAATTAAAGGATAAAACATAGTTTGGATCAATAAACTCTGCCCAAATGTAAGGAAATACGTGTACTATCGATTGCAGCCGGTAATAGATCTTATCAGCTATCCTCCATGCGCAATGCATTTCGGGACGCCACCCAAATATAAACGTAAACATAAACGCAAATGCACATGGACAGCAAACTGCACACAGTCATATCAAAATTAAGAATGAATACGTTTCTGCATGATTTGGACTTGTGAAAGTATTTTAGGTTCGTAAACCGAGTAGCAACATTCAAAAACAATTATATGTATATTTACAAGCATTCTGTTGTGGTATAAATTGGGGTTTGGGCACATATTGCACATGGCAGACGTCACTAACTTGTAAGAGTCGCTGTCAAATTACCAAAACAAACCATTTTGACACTTCGTCTTACTCCAGTTTCTGCACAGTGGTATTACGGTACACCATTCGAATATGCCTTCCAGGTAACTGTGGCATTTCAACATTACTGATACTGGTGGCTGAACGCCGCAATATAATTAATGCTTTTTGCAAGACAAATTAACTTCCGGAGGTGTGGGAGGGGCAGTGTGGCGGTCTCAGAGACCACTAACAATGCAGAGATCTAAAACGATGTGGGTTTTAGGAATAGTTTGTTATGGTAATCATTATTTTCTAAGGCCTGGAGTGCTACTTTTCACCCTCCTTAATTTTTTTAAGACGAGCGGTAGGCAAGTGAATCAGTCGCTCACCTGCAAATAAAATTCCAGGCCTGGTTTAGGATCCACCTTACACACTTACGTGCTGCATGTATGTGTGCTCCATACCAACTATCTCAAGTACAGTAATCCCACCCACCTTCATGTAATAGAAATTCCAAGCACAAAAACCACTTCCCATACCTTGAATGAATTTGACCTGGTGATTGTATATAGGTTATAGAATAAACTCCTGCTAATTGAATAAAACATCTTGCTATCTCTCAGAAAATTGCTCTGACGAGTTGAGAAGTTCCCACATTGATACATGTAGATATGTTTTCCCTCTGTATACCCAGTTTTGACATTTATTCTCATATCTTATATGACAGATCTCACTGAGCTCTGTCAAAGAAGATATTATATAATAAATACTCAGTTTATCAAAAGATATATTGAATATTTTTCTCAGGCAAAGCAGATATTCAATTGACAGGGTTTCACTGTACCTCTCCAAGTCACACTATGTACCGGTACATGTACAGCGAAACCCTGTTGATTGAATATCCACTTTGCCAGTAAAAAATATTCATTTAACAGGAGTATTCAATTAATTGGGATTTGGTTATTTTTCTGTTTGTTATCTTGTTTGGCAGAGCTCATAGAGCTGTCAAATAAAATATAACAGACTAAATCCCTGTATTGCATGTACTGAGGCCAAATAGGTCTCTGAGAAAGGCAAATTTGGAGAATTTGAGGAAGGAAGGCCAATTTGGGAATCTGACTGTCATTTTTTAATATTACAAGATTTTTTATTCAATAACCAAGAGTTTACTCTACAATCTATATGCAGTTATCAAGTCAAATTCATACTAAAGGTGTGGTAAATGGTTTTGTGTTTGGAAATTATATTCAATTAACAGGGTTATACAATTAGATTTCTTATACAATTAATAGGAGTTTACTCAGTAACCTGTATGCAATTAACCGGCCAATTCATACTAAAGATATGGTGAAGGGTTTTGTGTTCGGACAATTATATTGAGATAACAGGTTATTCAATCAAGTGGCTCCACTGTATTAGTAAATCATGCTAAATGTACATGTATTACCCAGCAGTACAAGAACAGTGTGCAGATTTGATCCATGTATCCTTTTTATGGATCAGAATCCAGGCCTCATGGGGTGTGACTGCTGATCTTTGAGATGGCTGCACTTTGCCTTTAAAAAATATGAAGTCTGAGTTTGCAGGACAAGTGAATAAAGTTTGCACCCATTCCTCCTTCATGTATTGGGTGGCTTTGAGTGTTTTTCTTAGATTTTAGACATTCATTGTTAAAATCACCAGGTGTATTGATCAAATAGGAATAAATATCTGAATAGTCAATATCGGGCATTTTGTGCAAATCATCTGACCAATTGATAATAAGGTTTGGGTCTGGGAGTTTGACCCCACTTTCCAATGTCAGCTTTTTCAATGTATCTTAACTCTGCTTCCGCCTTTTGTTGCTCAGGAGTTGGATATGTCTGTAGGTTGAGTTTATCAACCCAATAACAGCGTTTTTAGTAGTTCTCTTTGAGTACCGGTCTGTGGTACACTTCTTGATTTTAAAAATTCTTTCATTTGAGAAACAGTGAAAGAAGTAAATTTACTGTTTTCTTCCATCTTGATATTCAATTAATTATGCAAAGTGCTACCTTATTTTACACAAATTGAAATTAAGATATTTAAAATGGTTCTATTTTTGTTAATTTGGTACTTTACATTTTTTCTCTGTAATGAGAAAATAAAATTCAATTTAGCATAAATAATGGTGTTATTTTAAGTAATCATTGACTGAACCAACCCAGACAATATATTGAATGATTTTTTTTTCCCCAAGGGGGGGGGGGGGGGGGAGGGGGGGGGGCAATAAATTTTTCCCACCAGGTACAAAAAAGTTTTTTCAAACTTTTGGTGATAGTAACCCACTCACTCCTTTAGGAAAGCAAAAAAAAAAAAAAAAATCTGATTTTCAGATAGGGACCCACCCCTTTACACCATAAGCAATGTCTATTTTATCCATTTCGTCATGCCAACCTTCCATCAAATGTTTATTGCTGCATTCGAAAAAGCTCAAAGTTTAATTTAATGCAATGTGAGGACATTTTTTTAAAAATCTTTTCAAGTTCCACCAGACAGCACCATTCAGAATTCTTAGCTTACCGGTACTTGACAGAAAGTCAGGATGTTTTGTGATCACACCCCATCCATTGTATGTCTGCCATCATCCGACATCCTGTATGAACTGATGTAAAAGATAGTTTAGGAAATGATTGGTTGGGGAGTTGCCTATTGGTTTTGTACAAATCCAATTGCTGCCCCATAGAGAGTGGTGGAAAAAATGCACTAACATTTTTTTTAAATCTTTTCACAAACAGACACATACAATGTCTTGATATATGGTATTCAGCTTTCTTTTTGGGGTGTACATGCATTTACGTTTGTTGAAAACAAAAATTGTGGAGCAATATTTTTCATTGTGTTATAAAT